>MU948024.1:0-37734 GCA_036418165.1 Cooperia oncophora
GGCGGTTTTTCGAAAAAGGATCATTTGGGACCGCGAGCATTGCGGCTCTCACCTAAGTCGTCCGCCGCCATTTCGGTGGACACGGTCCTCGTGACCCCTTACTAAAATTTTAGCAACTTGTTCGGATTTCTGCCTCCTGAAGTCCTATTTTACTGAACCATGGCAGGGGGTTGATTGCTCACGTTCTCAAGAAAATGCACATTCGTCTGTCTCCGCGTGCCATTTGGCGCCAGTGTGCGCTATTAGCTGCTACAGCCTTTCTTCCTCGAGAACCTGTGGTAAAGCTTGCACATGATTGATTTGACATTATTAAAGGTGGTCAAAACCCGCCCTGATGGCATAGAAGTTTTTGAGACGCAGTAGTAGTTGGTGTTCGTGTTCAAAATGGTCAAACAACTGAGGAAACTAAAAATGAAAGTCGGGTGTAAGTTAGCGGCTCCATGTGATTGCTGTAAGGCTGCCACTGTTCTCGCTTCGCCGCGCACGGCGAATTGCTGCTTCGTGTATTAGGACGGAGACCCATACCTGTATTATTACGATCAACGATGCTGCTCCACTCCTTAATACTACCTACCACGCTCACTTTTCCCGTCTGAAGCCTCAATCTCAGGCCTTTACAACACGCTTACAAAGGTGTGCTAAGAAGGAGTTCACCTCAAATCGAGTTTTGTTAAATTGCTGATGTACTCTCCCCTAAATATATATTTCATGTACCCAGACATTGTTTCATAATACTACTTTGTTGAACATCGGGCTATTCATTAGCTTTCACACTGCAAGATACTAAGCGAAATCTATGAACTTTATGTAACCCCGCGCACGAATAAGGAACACAGCGCATGGGGACGCTCTCTCTGCCGCGCCGGTCCGCGCGGCAGGTGGACTCTCCGTTGGAGTCCTACACGTTCCCCGATGTTGGTTATGCGGTATTCTATATTTGGACGATCGCGTTTCTTTGCATGATTTAGATATTTTTGCAACATATTGCAGCAAAGAAGGATCCTCTCCGAAACCAAAGCTGAACTTTGCACCGCTGTTTGATGTTCTTACGCAATGCGCCTTACTCGACGGCACCACGGGAATCAGACGGAAACATCGTGACGTCTTAGCTAGCATCAATTCTAGAAGATGAATATGCGCTGATAACGCCTGCCTAGAATTGAAAAGGAGTCATATTGTGACATAAGAAGGTAACCAATTTTTCTGCCTTCATAGGGGAGTTATCTAGTCTTGCTATGGTCCTTCAAAAGGAGGTGTGGCTCATGCCTGTAGCGGCCCAACGCCGATCTCAGATCAGTACATTCTGTATTCTGAAAACTTTTCGCGTCTTTTATCTGCGCTGTCTCCTACACTACCGTATGGGGACGGTTCAAGTTTTTCGATCTCATTCAGAGCGTTTAAGTAAGGGGGGTGCAGCCTAGGTGGCCCGCTGCTTTCAGGGAAGAGTATGGGCTGCGATTTCGCCTGCTGTGGTTCATTCACTTTATTCACTTATAATAGAAATAACGAATCCTTCTCTTCTATTAGGTTGATGCATAAGTTCTTAGCCACGACTTTTTCGTAAATATCTAAATAGCAAATCAAACTGAAGATTAGAGGTATGCACCATCACCATGAACTACTCGTCGCCAGCGCTCAGGCAGCTTGTCGATTCCATCCTCTCAGAACGACGGGGCTGGGATTCGAAGAAGGCCACAATGCCGCACAATCACCACTGTGACATGGTTTTGCACTGATAATTGTGCGGCATTGTAGCCTGCAACTGCAGGGTGGGTGAGTGTTAGCTAGTGTGGTGAAAGAGTATCATGTACACGTCACGCACACGTGATGACGAAATACCAACCTCCATGCAAACGAAATACGGAAGGATCAAAACAGGGGGCCGAGAACGTATGCACCAACCTAATAGCTTCCACACTCTTCTGACTCCGCTCCCATGGCAGGGATCCGCTCACCCCTGTCCATTATATGAGAGTACTGTTACAGCCTTCGCACTCTCACACTCCTCTTTTCAGACATACAAGGTAATGCTGGGAAAACTGCCCAGTGAAGATTGACAGATTGAATGCATTAGAATCGTGGTTCTGGGGCGCAGATCTCGCGTTTCATCTTGCCCCAACCTACAGTTTTTTTATGTATACTCCGTTTACTTTCACAGCTGGCTCTATACTTTTTTCTTTGTTCAGGCATTCCCGACAAGTTGTTATTTATGGACAGTTCAAGTGGTGCTTAAACTGCTGTGATAGGTCTTATGTGATTTGAAATTCTCTTTTGCAGTGCCTCAGGATTGTTAAATCTTATCGAGATTAATATAAGTACAGCTTTTATGGTGAAAAAATCCGTTTTTCATCGGTCACCGATTTTCAAGTCAGCGCCCAAAATAGAATCCATAGTTCCATATCATATTCTATACTCCGCGTGCGTATGACAGTAGGCACATCTCATGAATAGCCCAAGTTCGGTTCGTTGTCATCAGTGTAAGAGGCAGAAGTGCTTTATGTATTGGCATATTTCCAAGCAAAAAAACTCGTCGAAAATGCCAAGACCCTTGCAATGGTTCTCTTTTTCACAGTTGTCTGAGAAGAGTGGCGGAGCGAAGAAGCTCTGTAAGCTATTGCTTTGGATGTGAACCATAATCAAACGATTCAGCTTTATCACTACTCTTTCCTGCCAATTTTCGTCATAGAAGTGCTGCTTTGTCTTATTGCAGGCTAATCCGCTGACTCTCCTACCAGTCAGTCGGCGCTGCAGCGGCGACCTACTGCGTCGCATATTCAAACCCCGATGGAGTATAGTTGTATTATAAGGGATACTGAACAGATTCGCTTCCCTAGAGCCACTAACCACTTAGCCTAAACCCATGTTTCGAAGACGACCCATTTCATCATGTTTTCCCAATTTAATGAACATTTGCCAGTGTTTGGTGCCTATCACATTTCTAAAAGCACCATTCGTTTTAAATAGGACAGCATAGCGGTGGGAAGAATTTCGATGATAAAAAAGTCGAAATCATAGTGGCTCTTATCGTTCCTCACTGGCCAACAATTCCCTTTCCGGTGAAACTCGAGCGTTTAGCGGTGGAAGCAATTCCGACCGCTAAAATGAGGGATATTGCTAGGAATAGAAATTTAGCCACGATGATGTGAGCATATACGGAGTCCCAAAAGCCGTTGTCGGACACTGACAGAATTTATCTCTCACCTTCAATGTTCCTGATCTCCCCTGAATTACTCGCACCGGTTTTCCTCCAATTATTGCCGCTTCGCTGCACCAGCTGGTGGAGAGTGGGTTGACGCCGCGCCAAACCCAGCCCACCTATCACGCCCCAGCATACGCAGCGAAAAAAACGATAGTCACGCAACCACCTGGTAGTGCTCGCTCGTTTGTCTATGTGCTGCTTCGGCGCAGTTTGTCCACGGAGGGGGGGGGGCATTTTGCTTTCCATAGATGTGCCGACCCATCTAGGTAGCCGTTTCCCGAGTTGACACGTTTTAGGATAGTGGCTAGACGGTCTTACTTCAGCTGCACAAGAGTTCACAAGTTTTACCAGAGTGAGATCTGCAAATAGGAACTAGGGAAGCGATGATAATACAAAATGCCCCCCCCCCCGTCGACAAACGCGCCTGCTGCTTCTCCTACCAGTGTCTTGATTTATTTTTCTAGCACTCTCTGTTCCTTTTTTATGCTCGTATGTAGCTCAAAACGAGAACCAGCTGCAGAAAGTAGGGTCTTATTTACGATGCTTTCAACGGTTTCTCTTGCTTTTTTCATTGGAGAGTGCCTTATCACCTACCACTACCATTGCCTGTTATACTAAAGTGTGAACGGAACTTCTCGCCATCATGGAATGTGCTTTTAAGTAGTCTGCTGAGCAATCGATTTTATTGTGAAGACTGCCTCAGCCAAAGTTCATTAATCGTGATGTTGATCTATGGCTTGTTATTTATTTTAGCTTGATTACATGTACGAAGACTGTGATGTGATAAATATTACGAGTTCTTTCTGTTTTTCCTTTGTTATCTCTAGTTTGTTTCTAAACTAGGCTTATGGCCTTATAGGCAGCAGGTATGTTGGTTAGAGGCGGAGAGGCAGCTTTAGGGATTCTGTGGATGGCGTCGAGTTTTCCCTCTCACTGCCCCCTCCCCCTACCCCCTCCACCCAAAATCATTGGCGTCTACCAACCGGCAAGTGAAAACTCATTGCTGTGTTGTTACCGGTTCCGATTAATCTCCTGTTCCGTTTTCAGGTTACATGCCGTTATGGATGTCCTCAAATGAATAACTGATAATAGGAGCTCGAGAGAAGCGAGGAGCCCCTAAGCGGTGCATGAATCTTTGCGAAAAGAAGGTTGTGCTGGTCAATAAGGTTGTGTGACAGGACCCTTGTCCGGTGAAACTCAGTGTCTTGCTTATGGACAAACACACTCCTTGATATTGCCAAGCAGCGTATAGTGAGCATGACTCGATCCGGGAGAAACATCTAGACCCGTTCTTCACCGGAACTAGCAGCTAGCTGTTAGGCAGCGTTCATACTTCCCGACAGTAGCGGCGACCTCGGCGATTGTCGGTACCTGGCAGAGCGTGCCCAACGCTATATGGACCGCTCGCTTTATAAATAAGGGAATCCAACTTGTGAGACCTTCTTTTCTCTCAATAATGGCTACTAACTGATAACTTACGACTTTCTACACATAAGCGGATCTGGAATCTTTTAGGTCGGATAGGGCCAACTCCATTTCACTGATGAAGCTTCTTTTGTTTCTTTTGTTTTATTGTTTCAGTTTATACAAGCGCCTTGAAAGCCCTATCGTCTGAAGTGTTCCAACTTCAAAACATTTATAGCTTACAAGTCGCGTTCAAACAACGAAGAAAAAAAAGAAACAGAAACTCACCTAGGAACCAAAACATAGTCATTTTACGCAACATCAACAGGTGAAAACTTTATAACCTCATGTATAGCTCGACGAATGAAAAAGAAACAATAAAAACCTGCCCTAAATGAAGCTCTCAGCTTTCATCTCATTTATATCCTGAATCAAAAGAAATAGAAAAAAAAGCCATTGAGATGGGTTCACCTTTCTTTGTGTTCTTATCAAGCTTCAATATCTAAGAAAATTGCAGTTAAAGGAAAAAAAGCATGAAAATGAGTCGCTTCTCCCTAAAAGCCTTCGGAGCGGTCCAAGTAATAGCGTTGGGGCGCGCCCTGCCCTGTACCGACGATCGCGGCGATCGCCGCTGCTGTCGCGAAGTATGAACGCTGCTTTGATGATCTGAAAACCTACTCACAGTTGCGTTGTTGTCAGAAGGTTACCCTCGTTCAGGCATTTGAGTAAGGGTCGGGAAGCACAACACATAGACAACTGTCTATCCTTATCATTATCAAGAATGTCGTGAGTCAAACACGGAAGGTGAAAGGACGATAGACGTTGGCTGCGCCTGACCCTCCGCTGCAAGTGAGACTTCGCCAACCGCGCCGAAGAAGGAGGTGAAGCAGCTGAATGGTCCCGACCGTAATTATAAGGCTGTTTTATACTTTGCGGCAGCGTAGCGTACCTTCCAGCGTAAGCCAGCGGCAGTGCCGTGGAAAAGATGGATATCGATCTAATTTCCCAGCGTCATCAGCGTAACGCTAGTGTACGCTAGCGTTACGCCAGCGTTTCACCAGCGTTTTGCTAGCGTTTGCAGCGGAGGGGAGTGGAGACTATGGGAGAGCTGGAGGGTACAAAACACATCGATTATGCGTCTCTCACTCGCCCTCAGTCTCTACTATACACATCGATTGGCGTGTCTATTACGCGCCACATTTTCCCTGCTGCTGCAAACGCCAGCAAACGCTAGCGAAAGCCTGGCGTAACGCTAGCGCTACGCTGGTGACGCTGGGAACGCTAGATCGATATCCATCATCTCCCCGGCACTGCCGCTGGCGTACGCTGGAAGCGCTACGCTGCCGCAAAGTATAAGCGCAGCCTAAGAGGATTGGCAGCTCAACCTGATAAAGGCGGTCTCCGTCGAAAATGGAAGAATTTTCAGGTCGCCTAAAATAACATTTGCGAAACTCGACGGTCTTATGGTAAGCGACACTGCTCCAGAGTTGGATGTTGATAAGATGATTCAGTTAGCATATCAGCACCAACGTGATTTTTTCCGTCTGAAAAGTCAGAGCACCGTTGCTTTATAGACGAGCAAATATCTGCTATACCATCCGAGGACGCGCTGTATGACTCATTTGTACCGTCTCGAACCCCACTTCAATCCACAATATCCAACTTTTCTGTCGACCTTCTTTCTTAGTTCCAATTGCAGTTTCTTGGGAAACACACATAAACCGCGAGCCGCGTGAAGGGAGGCATGAAACGCTGAAAATCTTCTCTCCTTACTACGGACCTCTTCCTCGTCATCTACTACTCTTCGTATCCCGATGGAAACGGCGTGTCTGAGTACTCCACTTGGACCCGGAGTATCGCCGTTTTCCGTGGGTTTTGCATTTGAAATAACGGCTATCCAGACTTGTGTTTCGGAAATGAATTATTAGGTTGTCTGGAAAGTTCTCAACGTTTTGTGTTACTATTATTTGTACATTCATTGCGATTAAAAACTCATTTTCCCTTGCGTCTCAGTAGTACATCCTGAAGAGAATTTTTTGCTCTATCTGATGGCATAATTGCCATTTCACCATTGCTTAATAACCCTCCTTTTCCCAAGACTTTTGAAGCATGTCAAAAGAGCAACTTCAGACGATATTTTTCTTCAACTACAAATTGGGTCAATTCGCAGTCAAGACAGCTCGAGAAATTAACCATGTGTGGGGGCCCAGTAGTGTTTGAAAAAGCACCGTGGGACAATGGTTCGACAAATTTCGTTCTGGAGATTTCAGCCTTGAAGATGAACCTCGAAGCGGAAGCGACCTAAAGCTATGCGAGGATTTGAAGGCGTTTGTGGAGGGCGACCCATCCCGAACAGTTGAGAGATTGCAGAAAAGCTAGGCGTTGGCAAAACCACTTTTGCGGATAATCTGAAACGCACTGGGAAGGTGAAAAACTCGACAATTGGGCGCCCCACAGTTTGAGTGACCGGCAGAAATTGGCCCGTCTCGAGGTTTCATCTCACTGCTTTTGCACCACAGAACGACCCGTTGACCGATTTGTCACCTGTGATGAAAAGTGGATCATGTATGATAACAGAAGACGTTCCGGACAGCGATTGATGCCCACCGAGGCAATTTCCAAAGCCGAATCCTCACGAAAAAAGATTATGGCCGTGGTAGCGTGGTGGTTATCGGCTGGTATGATCCACTATAACTTTTTGTCGCCAGGCCAAACCATCACTGCAGTATCCTACTCTGAAGGAATCGACGAAATGTATCAAAAATTGCGTCAGCTGCAGCCAGCACTTGTCAACAGAAAAGTGAACGAATTGGGGGTTGAAGTTCTACCTCACCCGCTATATCCTCCACACCTTTCACCAACCGAATATCACCTTTTTAAAATTTTCAGAATTTCCTTGCTGGGAAATACTTCATCAATCAGGACCAGGCAAAAAAACTTCGTGGATTCTCGACCACCCAGTTTTTTTCTTTGATGGGATTTATCGACTGGTGTCACACTGGCAAAAGTGTGCTGATTCGAAGGTGCTTATTTCGATTAAATCCGATGAGTATTGAGAAAGTTATGATCGTTTAAAGCGAAACACTCAAAAGCTGAGAACTTTCCGGACAACCTAATATCTGTCCCAGAATGCAGCACAGCTTCGTACGATCAGCCATGCCTACTCTATCTACGGGATATGTAGTGTAGCTGGTCGTTTATTCATTGTTGAGAACACCTTTATCTACCCTTGAACAGCAAGTACTTGACCCTATAGTTTTCTGAAATTAAAAACATTATGACTGAATGAACTTCATCGCTAGTGTCCTTCGTCATCTCTAATCCCTCGATTCTCGAAGGTTTCAAAATGGCATCATAAGGATTAGAGAGACAAACGACCTGGATCACGAGATGCCGGAAGCATATTCATGGCTCAAAGCAGGTTCGAGTCGTCTAGTAGTGCAATCGTTATCTGAAGGTCTATTAGTCCCCAAACTACTAGTCTCCTCTTTGGACGCTTTGAATTCACAATATATCGCAGATGGACTTCAACTTACCTTTTACACTACGAGCTCCTCATAACTCGTGACGATAATTGTTTATGTATAAGCAGTTTGGCTGACGCGCACTTCTGCGCGTCCAGCTGTCATCACTGCCAGGATTTCTGTGCTGACCACTAACACTTACCTAATTCCCATGTCTTCGAATACGTCACTTTCATCATATTTCTCCTTTCTAATGAAAGTTTGCCAATTTCTGGTGCTTGTCACATTTGTAAAAACACCCACTATTCTTTAGAAGAAGGACAGCTCAGTGGGTAAAAGAATTTCGGCGGTAACAGTATTGAAATCTAGGTGAAAGCTACTCATTTCCTAGCGCTTCCGTTGAGCAGCTCGAATAAATTTCGACTTGAAGGATAGAAATTGCTTGACTCATCATTTAGCCTTTGCTTGTTGATTCGTGGACCACAGTGGTCAAGCTCAGTCGCAAGCAGAGTAGGGAGGCGAACAAAAACTGATTCTTATAAGCCCTTGTCGCGCACAGTTTCACAACATATCTCTCGTTACTAAAATCTCACTGTCATATTCCCTAACCATGTCTGAAGCACTCGCTGCAGGGTAGTTCCCCAGTGTTGTTACGACTCGTGCTGTGAAGGGCTAAAATGTCCTATTAGCTGTTATCACTTCCTGCCACCCATCGATAATGTTCCCATAATGCCCCCTATCTTATTCCTTGAAACCAACGTCCTACCTTCGCTGTGACGCACGTTATGGTGTTGATGACCCTCCCCTCCTGAGGCTCCTTATGTTATCTTATCAGCAGTTATCACTTCCTGCCACCCACCAATAATGTTCCCATCCCATGCCCCCTATCTGATTTCTTGAAACCAACGTCCCGTCGTTGCTGTGACTGGCGCTATGAATTTAGTGGCCCTTACCTTCTAAGGCTCCTTATGTTATCTTAACAGCTCTTATCATCTTCCTACCACCCATCAATAGTGTTCCTGCCCAACCACCTACATCAATTATCAATTTGAGATCTCTGTCGCTGTTTTGAAGGAAGTTATGAATCAACCACACATACAGACAGACAGACAAACACACACACAAACTTAGCGGATTATATATAGTAGGATGACTCAAAGTTTGGAAGGTCGCTATTTCATGAGGCCGTGGTACCACTTCTGACAGCGCTTCGCCAGCCTTTTCTTCTTTTAAAGCTTTTACGGCCATCTTTTTCTATTAGATATGGTGACTTTCTGCAGGTTATCTCCTCCTACCATTCGTGCCTCCTTTCATCTTCTAACCATAAGAAAAGAGAGTGAATCCTGAAGGATCTGCTGTACTCACAATGAAGTGCAGTCAGATTGCGTTTCAGGGGTGTGGAGTGTAGAGTACAGAGTTCATCCACTCACGGTTTTCGGCAACAACTTCAGACCGGCATCCGCCCAGGCTCTTATTGAAGAGCAGTGCGAGGTCAGAGGTTCCTTAGTAAGTGTAGGAAGATGAAGAATAATGGACTCGTTGGTTGGTTGAAGGGAAGGGTTCTGCGTGCGTATAATTTTAGTTCCTGGTGAAAAGCCACGAGCGCGGTGTCCTTCTAAAATGCCTTTCAGCTTTCGAAATCGCCTATCAGAACTCCCTCCCGTGAATTGAATCTGGGTAGGTTGCTTCTGAAGAGGTCCAGTGGAAACTTCGGATATTTTCTGCTACGTCCTTTATTTGTTTTTTGCCATCCGCTGATCAATTAAATTACCCACAGAAGTGCTGATTGTTGTCACAGGATTGCTAAGCTCTCTGTCAAATGCCTTGCCATTGCCGGGATTGGTAAACGGACCCCACGCCTTCTGGAAAAGTGCTGCCCTTAATCCACCAAGGTCATATGTAGTTCTCCCATATTCAGCTCAAAGGCGCAGTCCGCCATTGCATGAGTCGAACTCTTTCGTGCGTGTCTCAGGGGTTGTATGAAGCACCTTCGCGTTTGGAATTGCGTGACAAGGACATCAAGGGCGTGTGATTTATGCCTGTCCACCCCTCCGAGGCTACGTCTTTGTCAACTATTTCAGCCTGCCGCGACCCATATTGACGAAGGAACCAAAAAGTGGAGGAGCACATAAAGAATTTTGTCCTTACAGGCAGAACTCTACATAAATATCTCCTCAGCAAGAGGGAAGAACCTCGGAACAGAGCCAGTTCGCCACATCCATTGTTTTCGCATCAACACGCAGCCCGTGGAAGCATATCCTGCTCACGGTAACGTTGTTTTTATCTGCATCTTCTAGACAGATGCACATAAAAAACTGAATCGCGCCATTAAAGACGTTTATTTCCATTGTACGAATACCCTGAGTGGTGCTAGGTGGCTAGTGGATGTTCCTATTTTACGAAGAGAGCAGCTTCAAAATAAAACAGACGTCTACGCCCATCATCAGGGTCTTTTCAAAAGTTCTTTTTTCGGAGAGAGACACTTGGTTCAGGACTCTAAACAAAAAAATGGGGAGCATCGATGTCCTGAGAATGCACTGGACAGAGAGTTAGCTCCTAGTCAGACTCAAGTTGTTCCTGAGTCGTTCCCGCGTTGTGCCGTATTTAGCTTTTCCTGTGTGCAGGTAGACTTTTTTCTACTTTTGTTCGCCACGGATACGAATTTCCTCATCCAGCTGCTCACAAAAGACCTCGATGTTATGATCCAGCCTTAGTCTCAAAACGGTCTAATTCACTGTCCTCATGCTGCAAGGCTCTTGAAGAATGGTCTCTCCATCCATCGCGACTATGTTAGTTGGAATCACAAGAACGAGGGAGCATCACCCTTCTGCATCTGGTAATAATCCGCCAGTCTCGAAGGAAGAGCAAAGTATTCTTGGTTGTCCGAGCGTAAGCCGAATTCGGCCCTCGGTAGTGAGCGATCCTTCACCCAAAATCCCTGAGATGCGGTTAACGTGGTTGCGTCTTCAACTGGTCGTGGTCGTGACTGCTTCTGGACAGACACTTTCATTTTGTGGTAACTGTAGCCATGTTTTGTTCAACACAGAACAAATGACAGTTGTCTCAAATTAAAATATCATTCAGCCTACTCCGTCTCAGCGATAAGTAGTGTATCTGCAATTACACGACCTCCTACCCTCCTCGCCTCTTACAAGGGAGGTCGTTCAGGCCGTGGTGAGCTTTTTCAAAACGGTTTATTGCATGTTGTGGGGATCCATACAAGGATCACACATATGGGGTTCATTTTTGCTAAACGCTATTGGGAATACCAAAAAATGAATAAAAACAAATCGCTCAAAATACGTAAGTTTTGTTAGCAGGTTCTCAGCAACAGTTGTAGTTTAGTGTCTATGCTCCAGTGTCTATGAAAGGGGTTCGTATTCTGTGTCAAATATTCTGCAGAAAAGAGGGTCTCCGTAGATGCTGAAACCGAGCATCTTTTCCATTCGTTCCAACCATTTTGCTTGACTTCCGATTCAACTGAAACGAAATGGGTGTAAGTTCGTAAGCCGCTCATGTAAAGACTGCGGAACCTGGGCGCACGCCTGTCGAGGTGCATGAGCTCTTTTATTCAGTAGTTTTTCAACTTCTTCAGGGTCAACCATATATATTACACAAATCCTTTGAAAACTATGCGAATATGTTACCATTAATTGAAACAACCCCTATGATAGTGGATGCTCTGTGGACTGCATAAAGATTATCTTGAAAAAAATGACTACTAGCTGGAACATTCCCAAAAATCAAGTGCGATTGCCTACTTAGCACTTCCAACAACTTTCCAGGGTCGGGTAATGCAGCCACCTCGAAGTTTCTCCTCTTCATGACATGTTCCGAGCATGGTCAGCTTCACCACTGGATGACGATAATTATCCTCAGCGTTCGTATCATTGTGGAACTACTTCACCTCTTATTATCGAGCCGTACTGCTGCCTGGGGATTTCCCTGCATTGCTCTGCGGTGGCTGCGAATATCTCAGCAGGCTAGGGCAATTATGGGTGCTTCATCGATTTGTCGTCCCGCCCTCTTCACCTCGAACCTCGTTGGCCCTTCTCTGCATTTTCACATGCCCTCATCTCCCCCTCATATAACCGTCTGTGCTTCTCTTCCCTTGTCACCTCAATTTTGAACGCTTATTCAAAGCTAGAATCAACTAATCTCCAGGACAATAGGGCGGTGTTCGTCAGAACCACAATAAGCACACTATGTCCGGGGACCATTAGATAGCTTCCATAGTAGCCGTAATGTCGATAGACGTACGCGAATGAGATTATCGTAAATGCATTTCAAAGTGGTTGGCAACGTTTCTGGTCATCCGATCCCTCAGCCTAAGGCCTCCGGCTCCACATTAAATTTTGTCCCGCGGCTGCATGCAAAAACCAGGTTATCCCAAACATTGCTTCATCTCTCCCGGAAGCATACGCTATGTGTTTCGTCGATATGGCCTTGCCGACGTTCTGGCTAGTCATATCCTTCCCCAGAACTCACGTCATTCCGACAAAGCCAATCGACTCAAGCGCACAAAGGGCACGGCGCCGCCGACACTTCGAACGGCACCGTCGTTTCACAACAATGAATCGCCATAAACATACTCGAAAAGCACTCCATGGGCAGTTGAATCTAAAAAATGCCCAGGCATTCAAGTATAGAATTCACTTGCTCTTTCGCGGGTGTTCTAGCCTCTCAACTCGATTTCTTCAAGAGTGAGTGGCAACATCGCACACTGCCTCAATTTTTGTATTCGGGAGGGGCCGCATAAATAAGTTTTTTGTTGTTGCAAACGAAAGTTACCTAGGTAGAAGGACTTCAGAAGTAATCGCAGAACTCAGGACAGGTGAAATTCCGTTGAGGAGGAGTCAATTAAGTTCTCAACCTCTCGGACCCCTTTTTCTGGAGCTGAATTTATCTGCAGGGTAAAAACAACCCTACTTCTTCTTTGAACAAGCCGTTCAGGGTAAAGGTAGCTTGAGGAGGCTCGCTCACACAACTATGCCTCTTGATACAGGGCGCACCAATTCTTGGGAGTTTTGGTGGAAAACCATACCTCAGCTCTCAAGGAGGTGGCTTAACGACCACCTAGTTCCTTCCTCTGTTATGACCGAGCTGTCCGAGCGGAGGAGGTATAGATATGACTCGCCCCTCTCCCAGCAACGAGCAAATACGACCTCCCTCACCTCGTAGCGTCCGTGAACAGAAAAATCAACTATCAAGAAGAATTTCCGAGACCAAATACCCCCTCTGTTAGAAAATTCTCCAATGATGTGAAGTGGTGATGTGCCCTGATATCATACTTGTCCTGGCACGCCTTTGCAACCAGTTGAATGGAGAGTACACCCTTTTTCTATATATCCTCCCCGCCTCCTGCTCGCCGGTAATGTCTGTTAGAGCGGTCACAACAAGCGGCGCGTTTTCGCATCCTTCCGAGGGTCTACGGACAGTTAAAACTCATTCCCTTTAATGGCGCCAACTTTCTGTTTTCTCTGCGCTCCCACGTCTGCATGCCATTCTGTCGTCGCTTTGACTTTTCACATTCCAACTTTTCACGCACACCAAGTGGCTCATCCACCCCGATGTCCTCACCCTTCGAAAACACTCATCTACTGGCTCGCGACATGCGTTTGTACCTCCCGCTGCCTTGTCGGGCGTGAGTCGTTGTTTGTCTGCGCTCTGGTCTTTCGCGGCAGAACGTCCACTAAAAGTTTTGGTTGTCACGTAACCCCTTCCGCGTGACCCCCTCCCCTGAAAGGTGGCTCGATAAGACCCCTCCCACCTCCCGCTAGCTCCCTCCTCCAATCGAGCTGTCGAGTGCGGGCTATAGTATCGGGTCGGCCCATAAACAGTGGCGTTTTTTCTCACTCAAAATATCGCGCTAAAGATGAAATGTTTTGCCAATGAGTTTTACACTATTTTGCAGAGAACTTCTTGCCCTATACTTCTTACTCTTCTTAATTTTCTTGGTCGACGAAACTGAACTAATTTTCAGCAACTAATTCTCTTAAAAAAGATTGACCTTTGATTCAAAAAACTAAAACAGCATGGACCCCGCTGCTAAATACATGGCTGAAAGGCTATGTCACTTAAGATTACAATAAATTGAAGACTCGAAGACTTCAGTTTCTCACAGACAAATATCGAATAATGCCCTATTGAGTCCACCTGCGAGCTCTCTGAATCACCTTATTCATGGAGATTCATAGTAACGATGGAGAATCAATAGAGGTCATGGAAGCTTTCTTACCACTATCAACAACACCTTCAGTTGATGTCAGACGTTCGAAAGTTTGTGGATGGGTTCTGCAGGCAGTCGCTCCTTAGGAGGACCCCAATTCTTTCGCAAGGTCCGAATTCCCATCCCTTGATAGCTTGAACCAAATTTAAGCTGTCCTAGGTGCAGCGTTCTTTGATCATTTATATCTCAAGTTTCGAGCTTCTTCTGTAATTTGAGAGTCAAGATAAAGTGCAAAAAGTTGTTGTCGAAAACCCCTTTTTGTGGCGACGCTAGACTCCATTTCAATGAAGTAAAAATCGACAGAAACCAGAAACAGCAGGAGGACAATCATATGACCTCATTGAGCAGAAAATTCTCTATCAAACTGTGCTGAACGCGTTGGGAACAATTATCATTTTTCATACAAAAATTTGTGTGAAAAAAACACCGTTACTTATGAGCCAACACAATAGTTTTGAAACGGCCTGGTCAACGGTCCACGAGTGGCACTGACTGAACGAATCCATTTGCCATAGCGCTTTCAATCTGTCAATGCAAGAACGGTTGAACACCCATGTTACGGGAGCGTACAAAATAGGATTGATATCCGGGAGCAAGAGGGTGGCTTGGCATTCCGTCAAGTAGACCGTTCCGGCCATAGCTCGTGACCATCATAATAGAATTCCCTTTGCGAACAGCGAAAGAAAGCATTTAACAGAACTAATTACGACTGACGTCTTTTCTTTACCGATAGATTATTTTGCATGGAATGAATATGGATTACTACTCCCTAGCGAAAAAAAAAGATTAAAGCTCTCGGCGCTAACCAGTCCTTTCGGGGAATCCGCCATCTATTCTGATCTGAATCAGGGTTATAACTACTTCTGATTGCGAGCCAAGTGTAGGCAATAGGAATCATGTTCAAAAGCACAGCAAGCAGGAGTCTAGACTGAACAGGGACAAAGCCGCTCGTAACTCGGCAACCACATGTTCCTCGTCTAGAAGCTTATTATTCTTGACGGAAACTTCCGTTGGCATACAACATCCTCGACACTGTTCAGTAATAGATTAGCAAGCAATCCAGTGCAGCAGGGCACATCATTGGTTGGGGATTCCAGTCGACTCTGTACGACCCTCTCCCCTTTTTTTTTGCAGTCTAGTTGGTAAGACCCCCTCCCTCCGGCCCTCTGTTCCTCCTCTCCTCCTCATCGAAGAGCCGTCGAGCGGGGAGGGGAATAGTACATGTGAACGGAAAAGCCGCGAGACACTACGACTCTCCCCTCTACCAATTTCAAGATTTTCCCCAATTCTGGCCACTTTTTTTCCGAAATTTCCCGAGAAGTTCCCTACTTTTCCCCAAAAATTTTGCTGTCGTGCGGGGGGTACTATAAGCATGAAAAAGGAAAATCGCCAAAAGTCAATCGCCAAGACGGAAATACGACCCCTCCCTCCCAACAATGGCCAAGTACGACCCGCCCCCTTCACAACGTCCGTGAAGAGAAAAAATCGAAATAAATTTTCCCAGCCCAAAAACGACCCCCCTCTCTTGGGGGCCAAATACAACCCCCCCCCCTACTGGGGATTCCCTAATAACAACGATGCAGCGAATAGAAAGGCTAGTGTACTGCATGTTATTGCAGACAAAACATTTCATGTGACGCATCTCACGTGCACATATTTCATTTGCAGACAGCATGTATTTCAGTTCCATTTTGTCTGTACCATTTGGGTGTTTTACTTTGTGGAGCCTATTCCTATTTGATTCTGTTTCTTTCCGAACTGAGAATTTAAATAGAAACCAGATCAAGACGAAAATAATTTTGAAACTGGAGGAGACACTGAAAGTTTTGTAATTTATAAGCCTGGACTGTGTGTGTGAGTGGCAATCATGCCTTGTTGGACTGAGGTGAGCGATAGTGCCGCTTTTTTTAGGAATTCTATTGGTTTCAGAGAGTAATCCGGAATCTTATACACTCCCATTAGTTACTCATCGTTTTTGTTTAACTTTACATTGTCTTCTGAGTCATCTCAGCGTTGCAGTTTTCTTCATTTGGGGACGTACATCCTTGTCACCACATATTAACCGCTACTACTGTTCAAGCCTTGTAATGAATAATATTGTTTTTTTCAAGCGGTTGGTATGTTTCAGAAAGTCTGTCAGCAACTGGCATTCATTTAATATGCAAACTGGTTTTTGCCAATGCGCCTGTTCAAATTGGTGAAGTCACGCAGCTCATTTTCTAGTTGAATTACCCTGCATGACCTTTCTTGGGGCTCTCCACGGAATACACACAAACGATTCTACCGACAGCCGGTCAGTTTTCTCACTCGCTGGATCGTGAGCAGGCTGTTTCCTTATTCGGGAACTTAGCATCCAACCATTCTGGAGCATTTTGGGTGAATGCTTGGTCTGAACGAGGAGAGCGACCTTCTCAGCCACAGATGAAACGACTGCAAGGTCTTGGTCGGCATCGAGAATCTATGACCCAAGTAAAGATATATCGCCATTCATTCCTGGCAACGTTCAGCCTCTTGCTGGCAACTCAACACGCTTCGGTGCAGCCTCGGGCTCAGGCTGACAAATCGTTTCTCCGCATTTTCTACTGAATGTCATCTCTAACACTAAAAAAAAACAAAATGCTTGGACAGAAAATAGCATTCTAAACTCCGTGCATGAAATAAGGACCGCGGTAAGCAATGCACTACGAGCTTCTACACCAACGCGGTCGCATCGTAGCTGAATTCTAGGTGCCCCAAACTGCCTTGGGAATGGGACTGCTATTGGTTACTGTTCTCAAAAAGGTAAAAAGGGAAAACCGAAATACACATGAGCTCCCAACAGTATCGACAAGCTAAGATTCTCTCCGACAAACACACGTAATCGTCCCACGACGCTGCTGACAACGAAATGCGTGCACGTATTTCACCGTGTAAAACGTTGTCTTGCAGGTTGAAAATAACAAAGCCTACAAGAGTCACGCGCTTGTGGCCTCCTTAACTCGCCCTTTCTAGTGACGAAAGTGGTACTCAATCGCGGAAACTGTCTTCAAGAATGTTGCAGGGATGGATGGGTTCGGTGGTCACACGTGAGCACTATCAGCGTCGCCATTTCAGAGAGTTGCTTCGCATGAAACGTTTTCATGCTTTCTGTTGTCGATACGAATTTGATGCATCACTGCCTGCATATTGTGTTCATCATATGGTCCTCCTCGCCTCATTCACATCAAGCTTTTCGTCGCGAGCAACCTGAATAAGGTGTGTGTTTTCATGTTCACTTCGTTTTGTCTGGTCGCACATTCTTCTCAAAACAAGGATAGTATTCTATGCCACTGTGGTCATGCGACGTGTTTTTCGGGAAATACAACTCGTACGAGTCGCTAAACTATCAGGTTTTCCTAATGTTCGCAAAGAGATGTCCAAGCGGAGGAGAATCGTCACTAAAATCGATTTTGAACGCTTTTCAAATATCGTCGTTCATAAAAGTCCCGTGCCTTGGTAATCCGGACGAGTTTGAAGATGCGCCACGTTTATGGCACTGCGAACGTGATTGTGAACTGTGATATGACCACCTTGCCAAAAGAACCGTTATCACTGGAATCTCGGTCGCTTCATCCTCTTTCCAAGTTTCAAATTGTAGAATCACCAACAGTTTGTTCGATTGACGCTCGCTATACATTTCTGATGCAAGTGTTATCTAAGACTTCAAAGGCACGTTCTGCCAGTGCAGATGATGTCCTTGAACAAGGTAGTCCTCCTCAGGCAAGAGGGTTTCTATTTTTTGTGCCTATAAAAACTACTGGCTAGGACGCCACCTCATCGCGACGAAGGTAGTGCCACACCTGAGCAAGACGCGGCTTTCACTGTTTCCACCAAGTGTAAACCATTGTTGTAGTGTCCACGGTGTCCACGGGGGGGGGGGGTGCGCATCTGATTACCGGGATTGAGGGTGTAATTTGATGTTGTCTCGCTCGCTGTCAAACTTTCTCGCTAATCGACTTGGGGTCGTCGCATGGAGGAGGAAATTTTCCACATACCGAAGGTGTTCTCTGCACTGTGCCTGGCGGCTAGGTTATGGTGCAAGGCTTGTTGACATTTAAATAGGTGAGTTTCAACAATAACATCTGATTCTAATTTTTCCTTTGCATAAGATATCAGCTCGCCATGAACATGCTAAAGCAGTGCCTTTCGTTCTGTTTTTCTTGCTGTCGCTCTGTTCAGCTCCGTTCAGAACAGGAAAGCGAAATTGAAGATTGGTGACCCTGAAATTTTCGTTAACATTTCAGGCTGGTTTTAGAGAAAACACAGCTCTGCAGTCAAAGGCAATCGTACAGCAAATTGAATTCTAGTATACAGGGGGGGGGGCAATAAAATACGGCGCGCTTGAAGGCAGACTCCGCCCTCAAGTAATTCTCAGGCGTCCTTCCTCGTACAAGTAGTCTGACCGCAGCATCTACGACTGTCACACTTTCGCGGGTTCACAGGATGTAACGAAGGCGCTGCGGCCCCCAAAAGTAGCGGTTCCGACGCCTGCCTGGTTGCCCCGCCCACCAGAACTCGAAGGCTAAAGGCTATCTTCAGTCATGAGTTAGTTTTTACAACTTCTTTTTTTGTTCACCGTTTAGATTGATATCAGTCTTTGGATGACGCGAAGAGACGATTAGTGAGTCAGAGGCGACAAGATAGGACTCGCTGTCGTAAAACGAGCAAGTTCCGAGAACTCGTACAGTCAGGGGGTCGCTATGTTAGGGTGTTCTCCATGTTTTTGTTTTTTTTTTTTACTTCTTCCTCCATGAATTATTCTTTTGATGACTATAGGTGTATAATTGAGCACGGTATCCATAGACAGTGGTGAGGTTTGTCGCTGAGTTTAACTTCTGATGATACGAACGATTGAAGTTAGTGTTATGTAGCGTCCATTGGTTCACTGACTGCGTCACTCGTTTGCAAAATATTCTAATGACTGCAGTTGAGTTGCATCTGCTTCACACGAACGGAGTCATTCTTGCTCCCCACTCTCTTTCCCGACAGTGTTTGAGTGAAAAGCGCCAGAAGATGGATGTTTTTCATATCTCACCTTACGTGATTGACAATGCATTCCTGAAAACGAGGCAAAATGGAAAATGTACCAACAATAATGATGCATAAATTAAAGCAACAAAGGAGATTGCTTCGTTAATTCGTGCTCTCAATCTTTCGAGTTGTCAGTCAAAACAGAGTCCAAAAGGATCATGAAAAATGATTCTTCTTGCTCCAGCAGAAACCGACATTCTCCCAGGGTTTACGTTTATACATGACCAAGAAACTGCATGCTTAACACCTTAAGACATTCTTAATGTTGGATTCGTTTTTGGAGACGGGACGGGCGCTATGATTTTGTGACACACACACAATGCACACATACACACACACGCGCAACACACACCACACCACACACACACACGACCAGCGCACAACACGCACACACACGCACCACACACGCACACACACACGCACGCACACACACGCACACCACACACATGCACACACACACACACACACACACACCACCACACACACACACACACACACACACACACATCACACACAGCCTATCTCAATACGCCCCGCCGATTTGGGATGTGTCTCCTCAGTCTGGCCTTCAACCCTTTGCTAACCTTGTAACCCACTTTTCCCCTATCTCGTTGCTGCTGCGGAGCTGAAAAATGTTTTTTAGTGACCCGCTAACTTTCAGTGCATGCCCGGGCGGGGCGGGCGTAAGCATAGGTGAAGTGTGCTCTTTACTTGCTCTCACATGCCCTATCCATCCCAACCTTGACCCGATCTCATCAAGTTGTTCTTCAGGTAGAACCGAACTTCCGGACAGATATGCAAACTCAGCAAATTATATATGGTGGATGATCACCAAAATAACACCAGTGTTCCCTCCAGTGCCTCCTCATCCTTTAATTTCGGCGAACTAGGTGCTTGTCTGGTCTTAGTGAGAAAGTGAGAGAGATCTGCATGCAGATGCGCTTAGAAGCGCCGTTAGGCATCGCTGGTTCATTCCCCATTCCATCCCGCCTTTCTCGTTTCTGCTCTTCAACTATGGCCCTCTACCTCAATGAGCTAATGGCATTCGTGTTCATGTTGTATTCCGCCATCTTCGCATGACTTGTTCGCCTTATCCTTGACTGCCCACTATTCTTTCCCCGTTATATTGAGAACATCGCTGTTTCACGTGTTGAGCTGTCACCATCGTGAGTTTTAACGAGCTTTGCTTTGCTATTTTGAAGCTTTATGATGTCGCTGGGACTCTGTCACGTTTTATAGATAGAGTTTCTCATGCTATTCTGTTTTTCAACTTATGCTCTCTAAATTGCCGAAAATTGGCTGTCGAGCTGACATCGCTAGTATATAACTAGTTTTCGCGAGGAGTTAGTTGTTATTCCATGTCCAGCGGAAACAAAGCATGAGCTCGTCTTACGGAACCACAACCCCGCCCACCACATCTCCATATCGATTTGCAGTCCTCATTTTCGATAGAAATCTCGCTTCTGCTTGGTGTCTGATTTCTTTTCGGTTTTGTTGCTTACAGAACTGGTGTGATATGCCCCTCAATTTTTCCAACCTACCGAACTGTTGGCATGTTCAGCCCGGGGTATTCTGTGCTGATTGCCCTTACATAGCTCGGCACGTAAAAGGAACCTATTGATCTGCCAGCTGGACGCGTATGAGAACAAAGCACGTCCTGCCGTTGGGTGAAAATTCTGCAAAATACGGCTCTTCCCCAAAATTTCCTCCTTTTGTACACCCCCTCCTTCTCTCCATCCTTCCTATCTACCTCCCTGAAACCTACCAGCTTCCTTCACTTTCTCGAGAATCTCCGAAAATTTCTCCATTTTTGTCGTCAGTAAATCCCGTCGTGCGGAGGAGTGAATAGTGAAACCGAGAAAAGGCGAGAACAGAAAACATTTTTCTGAAGCGCACTCCTTCTCTCTAGCGTCGAACATGATCTTCGCTTCGCTGGGGATCTTCAATGTAGGACGTGTTCTGCTTGGGAAGCTCACCTCTTTGCCCGCTGTACTCGTTCATCATCGGTTTCATTGAATATCTCATTTTTTTCCAAATTGTTACAAACGTGCATTTAAGCGTTTGTCAGGCGAACACAATCGATTTTCCTATACTGAACAGGTTTTCCCTTTTCTGTAGTTCGTTGGTCTGGAATGTAGCTGACACTTGGCTGTGTTAAACAGGATAAATACCCCCGAAATTGTGCTGTCCCTTAGCTTCATTGCAATCTGAATGTAAGACACATAAAAGAAGCGCCAAAAATTCTATTGCAAAAAACTCATAAGTTTCAAAAGTATCCAAGAGTTTTCGCAAAAAAAAATTTATTGTTTATGTTTCTTTCTTCGGATATTTCGGAGCCTAGCACCTTCTTCAGCGATCTGAAATACTACAGTTAGCCGCCTCCAACCAGCAAAGGCAAGGTTCAGGATTCGGTTGGAGGCGGCTAACTTTAGTGTTTCAGATCGCTGAAGAAGGTGCTAGGCGCCGAAATATCCGAAGAAAGAAACATAAATAAAGTTTTCTCGCGAAAACTTTTGGATTCTTTTAGATCTTTTGGGTTTTTGCTATAAAATTTTTGGCGCCTCTTTTATGTGATTACATTCAGGACAAACAGCATTCCAAAACGTTACAAGTTCCTCGAAGACAAACCTCACAATCGCATCACGTGCATATTGGCGTTCAATAGCGAATCTATACTGGCCAAGCCATTCTCCAGAGAAGGAAAAGCAAGGAAAAAATGGGGTACACCCAAGGTATGTACCTCTGACAGTCTCACCATATGGGTTCTCCGGACCTGCTCGTTTTATGCCAGTAAAGGGATTACCTGCTCGTTTGGGCTAACTAATCCTTCCTCCGTGTTATCCAGTGCTAAAAACCATCTAACAGTTGGAAAAATGAAAAGCAGATGTAAAAACCTATTAGCCCATGAGTTATGCTGGGCGGGACAAGGTGTCAGAACTGCTGCTCAGGAGGAGAACTGCCGCTCTGAAAGGCCCACAGCGCCTTGGTTACTCTTTAAGGTTTGAGGAGGCAAGGCTTCTGGCAATAAACATTTATCACACGTCTCTCTCTCATTCCTTCGAATGGGGAAGTTTTTACAGGCGTCGCTCAGTGTGGGATATCTTGTCCTTCTTTTCGAGTTTCCATTCCATTGCCTAACTCATCTATACTCTGCTATATGCAGTTTTTATGGTAATGACTCGCAACAGCACGAACAGCTGTTTCTTTTTCAATCGGTGTTCTCGTAATCCTGCCAATTTCCATCTTCTGACAGTGATAACATTCACTGACAGTCTTGCCCTCATTCTCCCATCGTGAGCCGTTTCATTTTCATTCTAAGCAGCTTTCTTAATGAAAAATTATGCTGTTGACTGGTAAAAAGTGTCTTGTAATTACTTGCTCCACTAGAAGTTGAAAGATATGGTTGTGAACGAAGTAACTGATAGGTACTTCTCAAGACCGGCGTTGTACTTACTTCACGACATTGCATGGGTCGACTCCTGTGCTGCCTTCTCTCCATTTACTATTCTACCAATTGACGAAGCCGATCGAATCTTATCTCATCTGTTAGCGCGCATTCGAAGATTCTCCGGTGTCGCAGACAGGGTAAAGCATCGTTGTGGGAAACACATCGAGGTCACACTTTTTCTCTGGCGAGGGGGGTCGTATTTGGTCGTTGAGAGAGAGAGGGTCATACTTTTTCTCTGGCGAGGGGGGTCGTATTTGGTCGTTGGGAGAGAGAGGGGTCGTATGTGGCTTTGAGAAAAATTTGTCACGTGCGCTTTCCGGTTGCTGACTTTTTGGGTGATTTTTTTCCTGTTTCATGTGCACTAGATACCCCTCGATGGAAAATTTTTGGGTGAAAAATCGAATGGAAAATGTGAAGAATGATAGGTATCGGGAGAAGCGGGGGAGGTCATACCTACACCACCACCTCGCACATCACGATGCTGTACTCTGGTTGCAGAGTGTAAATGCGACTTCAACTTGTTGCGTTCTCGAGGTCATACGAACACTAGCTTTGCAGATGCACCCTTGAACCTCGTTGTAAAAAGAGGGAGTATCGCAAGATGCTAGTATTTAATCTTTGAACTTGGGTTTCTCAAGTAAGACTGAGGTTGCTTCTAATACTTACGAGTTATGCCTACTAGCTTCGCAAATTAGGTAAAGCACGTGACTTAGTGGAATGAATGAACTCAGAACAAATGGGAAGGGATTCATGATTATTTCCTAGCAAGGCTAGATTAGACGGATCGTTCATTTCCACGTCTCTTTGGTATGCAGAGGAGGCAGTATTGCGTTGTTACTTCCCATAAAAGGAAAATCCCAGAAGACTTCCTTCAAGCTCTTACTTCGTGTAAGGCTATGATTCACAGTTGCGAAGTGGAGGGATTCTCCATATGACCAGCAGCTCACTATTCATTGGCTTTGACGTGCCATTCGAAGTGGCTGTAACTGCACCAAGTACACTTCGCATCCCTCAGTCTGGAGGGCATGGCAGCTCACTGCATTCGGACGTGACGGTCGTTGCTCTTCTGGTGGGACATTTCATTACGGAGCAATTGGATTCACGTGCAGTACATGACAGGATGACGATTGTCTCAAATTACCGTATCCCACGAACTATGTGCCCTCGCCATGTTCGAATGTAGAACCCAGCCACGCCCTTCCCATGTTCAAGATATGGAGTGTACGAGTGCGCTACTTGGTAATCTGGAAAACGCGTGGTGTACGAGCTTGCAAGGGTGAAATTGTCATTTTAGCAGAATAATAAACACTACTAGAAGGTGAACAGGAGGGGATATATGTGAGATTGGTAAGATATAGCGTGCGATCTTCGCTTTTTTTCTTTTTTGACCGGATACCTGGCGTTCAAGCTGCCACTTTTTCTGGAAACCTACACGCCATTTGTTTGGGTAAAGCTGTGTGATAGCTATGGTGACTCGCAAAGATGTAATTGCGTGCTGCCTGCACTTTCGCTAGTTTGATTTCCTGCTATCACGAGGCGAGGGTTTCCGTCCAAGTTTCCTTTATCAACGTTGGCTTCTAGCGTCTGATTCGTAGTACAGTGACAGGAACGTAAATTACAACGTCTCGGTAGTTTTTTGTAAATCCAGTCAAAGAACACTTTGTATCCGATTAATATGATAGCATTCCCTCCCGCTCTATCTTTCGCTATGCGTTTTGCCCGTTGTACACGATTTTCTTTTGTTTTTTCAATCTCTTTGTTGAACGGCCAAGCTTCGCTCTGATTTGCAACAGAAAGTTTTTCACATGGTCATCTCACGAAGTTCACAGGTCCAAAAGGATCAAAAGGAGAGTGGTTCACAGGGCTAGCAAGGCAGGACTAAGTGATGAGATCCCCATTCATTATTTCTGAGACGAGGCGTCAAGGCTGTTCCGATATCCTGAAGCATCACTTGGTGGAACAACCAGACTGAAAACTTTTCCAGAGTTTGGTCACAGGCTAGTTTGGACGCAAACGCGAAGTGGCCTAAGACTCCTCTAGGGCGATTTCCCCAGGCGTTTTAGCTCATGTGGATGTGATATAGTGTTCTGGGTTCAGCTACTCCCGCAACTGAAGTTCGGGCCAAATTTATTCCAGAGGCACACCTCCCCCTAAAATATGGTGAGTTCTGCTGTTCGAAAGCCAGTGACAGGTCGGCAAATAGCACAGAAGCAATAAAGCAGCAAAACCGCCTGAAAGTCCCATACAGAACCCCTGGCTGAAGCGCGCTTGTACGTGCATGACGCAAGCAGGGTCTGGTCGGAGGAATTCTTGCTTGCTGGTGATAGTTATCTCTACCTATCACCTCACCCTTGCCATTCGGAACAAGGAATGGAAGCGGAAGAATAGCTTCACCAGAAGCAAGGAAGCCTTCAGGAATGGAAGTTGGGCGTTGTCGTGGCGAGTGGGCGGACCTGTGGCCTCATCGCTAGCGGGTAGCACTTTCCTCTCGTACTTTTGAGCTGCGAAAGTAGTACATTCCCCATATTTGCTTCCCAAAGAAGGCGTATGAACGTACAAATGTACGTGGAGCATCCCTTTGAGACAAACCCGCGATTCCATATCGAGAATTGTGGCGTTCAATACTGAACCAATAGTCGCCAAAAGACTTTCAAGGAAGAAAAAAGCATAAAGTAATCTGAAGAACACACTAAGATATTCTGGCAGCTGCATTGTCGAGTTGTTGATCTGCTCGTTTAGCAGAGGGATACCCCGCCGCCCTTGGCTCACTGATCCTGTCTTCGTGTTATCCAATACTGATGCCATCTACAAGTGAAAAATCAAAAAAAAACGCGGTGTACAATTGAACTTATGACAGAAAATGGCTTTGAGTGGGAAGGGGAACCAGGCAGGCGTCGGAACTGCCGAATATGAGCGGCCGCGCGCCTTTGTTACTTCCTGTGAAGCTGCCAAAGTGGGAGAGTTCTAGAGACTGAGGACCAGGCTACTTGTACGAATTGCTTGAGCGCGGAGCGTGCCGTTATGTAGGCGTAAGTTTCAAAAAGTGGGCCAGCGAAGTGTGTGTAGCGCCGTCTTTTTGTGCACTTTCGTAAAGCACTATTACCTCATTTCACTTGATGTGGGCCCGCACCCATTGTGTTTTAAGACCGTTACGTGAATACAGATCGTAATGCGTCTGAATTCGAAATGTAACTAACTGATGCTCGTGTTTTCAATGAAGAGCATTCTGCTATTGATAAGTTGCTTTTTGTTCTCCCTAGTTTCGTTATGGTCCAATGTGTATTCGATCCCGACGGGGACATGCTGCGCTTCATACATCCTACATATTCAGGCATCCCCATGTAGTCGCTATCGATTCGCTCGCTTGAGCAGCAGGAACGTGATTACGCGTTTTTTTGTTGAATGCCGTTAATAGTGTTCATATTCCAGTTAGCTGTTGGCCGGCTCGTTGTGTGTTTGCCCACTCTGAAGATGCTCGCGGCGTTTCGTTTGCCCCGTAATTCGAATTAATTTTTCCTCGCTTTGAATCACTTCCTCCTATGATTTGAATAATTTAGCTGTTCAACAGAGCTAGACTTGAATCGTTTTGTTTTGTCAAGGTTGCATAAATAACCTGTTCTAGAAACCCATTAGGTCCTGGTACTAAAGCCTTTAGGGTCCTTACAAGCGGTGTTGTTTTTCAGAAATCAGTCATAAGTTCCGGTTAGTAATACATCGAAGCGGACGTAGGACTTAAAACTTGTTCAATGTCATAACAATGCTCTAAATGAATGATTAAGCCATTTATCATTGGATATGCATAGCTAGACAAAACACTTGCGATTTGTCGCGGTGCCGAGTGCGGCATATCGTGCGGCCATGTGCGACAATTTTTTATGTCCATCAGTTTGCCAATCAGAGCAGAGGAACTCATATGAATTCAAGAGTGCACGACTCCATAACCAGCATCGCAGATTTTTCCGTCCCATTAACACTTAACTTCAAGTGGCCAGGCAGAAAAACTCGACTGTTAAGCGCGGCATCGCTCGTCACGCCCACTAGCACGGCAGATTGCGATTGTCTTGTCACAGACCCAACTCCCATCATGGCTACAACCTGCAAGAAACATTTAGATTGTACGAAAAATATGCTGAAAGCTTCAAGCTTTCCTGTTTATTGTCTGATCTGGAGATTCGCAATCTTTACTGTAAAATCTGTCCTGTAACTGTAACTGTACGTGGCGAGGCGTGTTCATCGAACATGTATGCTCTCGCTTTGTGTACTGGTTAGGTGGGGGTGGTTTAGCGTCATTGCATGCTGGATAAGGTAAGAATATTTACTTGTTGTGTGCGATGTGTTAATGAGTAGAGGCTTAATGAGCAAACAGGCTTCAGGCCTCACAGCATTTTCATTAGGAAATAAGTGTAAATGAGATTGTTATAAGAAAAGAAAGTGATGGTTTTAATCCACGGTCGACATATAAAGTGTCGATTAGGTTGAGGAAAAGAAGTTTGAGACTTTCGGCGGTTATCATTCCCTTTTCGAGCACGCAATGCGTTCTGTCTCCCTTGCTCTTTGAATGCTACATGTCTATAAAATTAGCCGCCTTGGAAAACGTTCATACTCAGCGTCATAAGTTCTGAGCATGCGACAGCGTTTTGAGCGGCTGTTAAAATATAGATATCGATCTAGCGTTTTGAGCGTTTAGTAGGTAGTTTTGCGCTTTTGCCGGGCTCACTGAAAGTGCTGTCATACGCTCGCAATGCTAGATCAATACATTGTCCCACTTTCTCGGAACGCTCAAACGCTGCTGTGTGCTCGAAACACTGACGCAAAGTATCAACCCCTAACGAGGGTCAATCGATGTAGAAGTCCGTGTTTTTTTTCTCTTCCGGACAACCTTTATAGTATCAAATTTGCTGACTCTAGAGGGATCGGAGACACGTCGCAGAAGGGCAGGAATCGGCTGTATGCGGCGCCATTCACTACTACAGCACCTCTCGTGGTTTTTCAGCAGTTTCTCAGCATTTATAGAAATTTAGCGCGCTATGCAGGTGCTGTTTGGATACGGTCTCTACGGTCTCTGTGCTTAATACGCATAATTCAAATATTTGATATCTCCTTCCACGTTTGATGGTCGTTCTCAGGATAATCGCTGCGACGGGCCATATATCAGGAATAGTCCTTAGCGATGTAAACAACATGACGTCACGCCGAAAATTGCAATTTGTTTCGACACATGATGAGAAGCCTTAGAGTTCATAGATTTCCTCCTTCACATGTTAACGGTTTCTTGTTTCGCTGGTGTTGGGTTTCAAGGTGTTGCGTCCGTAGCCTTCATTGAGCGACTCGCGGCTGAAAGCGGGTCATAAACTCCAAATTGAACCCTAATAGCAATAAAAGCGTATGAATTATTCATTCCCGAAAATGCTAGAAAAGCTCCCACAGCCGCCGTTCGATGCAGCTCATTTCTGTTAATGGCAAATTGTCTGGGTGAATATATGGCTTGGATAATTTATTGCCAGCATAGCTCTCGGAGGGTGCTGCTGCGATAAGCTTTGGCATGCAGAAATGGAGCCGCACATTGTTTTCGTCTCTTATATTGTGCTGGGCTCAATTATCGACACTGGCATTTCCGACTTCACGTCATGCAGTCATATCAAAAATGGATATATCTAATTTCGCTAGAGGAGATTTGACACCATTCACTCACTAGCTTATTTATAACCAGCTCATCTTACTGCTGTCGTTTATCGAAAATTGGTTTCGATTAATCTGTTGACTTGTGAGACCTTAAAGTGCGTATTTAGGATAATGGATGCCTGTGGTGGTGTCTGTCGTGTTCACGTGATGTAAGTACTAGTACTCCGATTTGTCACTCCAACGATTCTCCGGAGGTTTCAAAAGGATACTGTGGAGCTTTTCCATTAAAGTTCGGGATTTTTGCTACCGACACTACTTTATCCAACCGCCCAGCTTTTGGGTCGGCTAATTCAATTCAAGTTCGAATTATACCTCATCTCATTACAGTACATTACACCGAAATCTCTAAAATCCTTGAGTTTTCTGAAATCCGCTATTGTAGCTCTGTATCTTATACATTGTCTTCAGTAGTGGGTAATTTGAATATAGCGTAATGTTATGCATGGTGATCAAACGCTAGCACTAATCGATCCCAGGAGAGATCGGCCTTCAGCCGATTCAGCTATGAGTGAGGTGCTCGCGCCTTTTCTCACAGAGAATGGAAAGGAAATTACACTCACCTCCCTCTGGGCTTGCCGTTTCTTACAGTCATAGTCCAGGCGACGCCCTTTGAGTTTTATAGATGATGCTAAAAAACGCAAACATTAATCACATCAAAAGATGATGTTCCCGTTGAGGATGTCAATTCTCTCAGTTTAATCTCTGTTTACAGAAATTAGCCAGGAAAATTCGAGTCAGGCCGCGGTTCAGAGTTCGCGATCCGCAGCGACCGAGGACGCGGAAGCGCTGGCACCGGCCAAACGGTGCCAACATCACAACGGCACAACTCACTGGCAGTGTGTGAACGCGCCAAATCTGAATTTTGCCGTTGTGCGGCGCAACGCTTGGAGGCGGACCGCACCCGGTCGTGGTCGAGAATCCGAGCACGCGATCGAATCGCGCAGGCAAAGTCTGAACGCGTTCATACAATTAAGACAGATTTTCGGACAAGTAAAAGTTCAAGTATTGTGTTGTCCCGCTGTAGTGAAACAGAACTCGAGTTTTTTTTTTACCAAAAAATAGCCATCACAATACCTTAATCAAGGCCCAACATAAAACTGCCGATCCCACAAGCGTTCGGATCTTCACCAGACCATTTTTCTGCTAATTGACAATTGAACTCATCTTTCACCCGAGAAATGCGCAAAAAAAGCTTTAGGAGGTGCTAATATGTCAAAAACATAAGTGTGAATCCACAATTTTTCGAAGGCTGTCTTGTTTCAATCTTCTCGCTTTCCGAGATTACGTAACAGAGAAGGGCGATCTTTCGGTTATCAACTACACAATAAACTCGAGTGTATTAGCTCCCCAGAAGCCACTTTGGGGGCCGCAGTTGTTGTACGCAGCTGCAAGTCCAGGAGATTCAGTTAAGTTAGGAATGACGTATCATTTGACACCGTTAATGAAGATGCGCGCCTGCACTACTTTAAACATGTTTTAATATACTGGTAATGCCTCAAAACACGTCACTGGACGTGTTACGTGACGTCAGTGCCACATCATTCTTCTGAGCATGTTAACGTACACGGCCACTGACGTCTGCTACAAACATTATATTCACTTCTTATTTCATTCTACGGAGGCCCCCTAATTAGGTATGTAATTACAACATTCTCGCTCCACTTACAGTTAACGTCCTTCACTCGTTAATTCTGCAGATGGGTTACACGGATCGATGAAGTTTTGCTTATACATTTTCTCGGCATTTTGATATTTTGACTGTCGGCCATATGGCGATAAGCTCGGCTTGCTTCGAGTAATGCCTTAAACTGTTTGAAATAAGAAAATGTAACAAATGCGTAAGTATAAAATGCAAACCTTTTCCCAAGATCACTTGAGGTCACCCTAACGCAGATTCATATTTGTACATGGTGCGGCCAACAGTTCCTCAGTTTGGTGATAAGGGTGATGTCTTCACAGTACGCGGCGGACCTTGGAGATAGCGCCCATTGTTGGCCATCTTTGCAACGAGGTATGCTAAAAAATTAGTGTAAAGAATTTGAAAAATGATGACCATTCACCGTTTTAGCTGTCCTAATGCATACCGAAATCAGCATCGCTTTTCGACGCGACTTTTTCAGAGGGCAGACTTTGGCTAAAAAGTTGGTCCCAAGTTTGACTCCTGGAGCACGGAATAGCGCATCACAGTTCGTTTCTGGCCCCGAACCTTCTGGCGTCCGCGCAGCAGCACCGCTCGCCAAATAATATCAACGACAAACGCAAGTTCGCCCTGCAAACTAGTTCCGCAGAGGAAGGCTGACCCTCAGAACACGAACATCGCATACATAGCATGCGTTTCGCAACAACTCATCAAATGCTTGTTCGACTCCGGCGCGTAGTAGCACGGACTCCAGTGCGTTTCGTACCGAGCGGTGGTGTTAGGGCCGTTGGGGAGAAGAAGCAGGGCACCCTTTCTGGTTGCCTATGATAATCACTGTTTCCATTAGAAGGCCGTCTAGCAGACGGAAGGCATCAGTTCTCGGATACAAAGGTGTATGCGGAGCAGAAGCAGGCTGCGCCATGCCGTTCTACCCATTTAAGTCTCTAATTTTCTCAACACCCCACGCAGATGTAATAATTGTTGTCAAGAGGTCAAGCATCCCTAGGCAGTTTTTCAGCGAATTTGTGATGCCAAAGCAAATCAACGCGCGGGCCGGAAATTCTCAGAGTCGAGCGGATTGTGAAAATTCGTATGGTCACAGCTAACCGCCACGGGTCAAATTTTTTTAGCCAAAGTCTGCCTCCGAGAATGACTGTCAGCGATCTTTCCGATGACTGGTGTAGTAAGAGAAAAACTGCGCTGTCGCGGATGATTACGCGCAGTAAGGAAATGAATTAGCTATAGTAATAGTAGTAGCAAAATAGAATATAAAAAACAACAAAGAAGTGGAGCTGCGAGTAAGGCAGTTTTTTGAAGGAGAAAACAGATGGCTTACCAGGCTTCGGCTGCAGGTATTCAGTTTGTGCCAGCTAACAAGAGCGCGCTTAAATAAGCTCATAGTTCCGTATCAATGTGGCTGGAACATTGGCAACTGAATTCAGGTAAAGATGGAAGTTGGCATTACGTACCTTTTCCATCTCGGTCTGTACTGTTCATCGATCTTTTGTGGGTTCAGCAGCACCATGGCTCCGATAATACTGGAAGTTCTTTTTGTAATTTCATGCATCATAGACAAGGTAAAAGAAAATAGAAATAAGGCTATTCCAAAACGTTCGCCAAAACCTGATTAGCCTGGTGAAACTGTTTAGAAGTCCTGACAGGACATGACTGCGATGTGTTTCGCCCGCGACGAACTGCACCTCGAGCAGTAGATCAAATTAATGAAGGCCGCCGGACCAAGAAACAAAAAAAACCGAGGCGCTTTCAGATGAGGAGTACATAATATATAAAGCAAAACGAAGGCTAGAAGGAACAATACAGAAAAGATTCTCCGTGAAAGCCAATAGATGAGAAAAAAGCCTGTCAAAACGCTGGCGAGCCGAACGTCAATGAAAACGAGACGCAAAAGACAGGCACAGGCCATGGCACACTACACTGGAGCATACTTTTTGCTAAAACACCACCGTTCTACAATAAAGTCAATTTGCACACTTACGCGGGAAGGGGAAGGGACAAAAGAAAGACAATTGGTCGTGCGGTTCACCCGTAGAATTCGCTAAGGAGTACACGGTATAAGTGGATAGCCTGGATATAGGATAAGCAGCGAGATTTCTAACCAAAACAACTCATAACGTTCAAATCGGAAGTGGCCTCTTGTATCTTCAGGAATCCGTCCAACCAACGCTGGCAAGGGATTCTACGCGTGCCGTAGCGTTAGGGACCACCGGGGGTTCGTATTCGGTGCTGCTGGAGGAGGGTCATAGTGTAGCTCAAAGGAATTTTTGTTTCTAAATGTTGATGTTGCCCGTTTCACGGTACACTATACGCAATTCCCCCGTTAACCCGACAGCGCTTGCCAACACTGCTAGTTCTGCAGTGAGGATTGATGCGAGGTGCCTGTCTCTTCTAGCTCTACGGAAAATTTCGAATAGATCGTTGATCGGCGGTTGTGAGTAGGGGTAAGGGGGAAGATAGCTAAAACTCTCCTTCAGCACGTTTAAGTTGCCAGATGGGTCCAGAAAGCTAGCGAGCCACACAACAGCTCAAGAGGATTATGCCGTCTGCGACAGTATCATGAATATAGAGGTACCAAGTGGATCGCCCGCTGACGCCGAACTCTCCACTCTCCTCCTTATCTTAGTTGCGATTGGCTTTGGCAGGCGCCACTTCATGAATGGACGCCACAGGAGTTGTTCGCTCACCAAGCACCCATAATGCCCTGTTTTAATCGGGAATTGTAATAAATGGCAGCAAACCCACGGCGCTAGCGTCACATCCGCCTGCATGCAAGGCAGCCTTTGAGCAATGATCTGGGAATGTACTGTAGGGTGAAGAGTGTTAACACCAATCACAACAATATCTTAAATTGCTACTGTCATTATAGATAGGCCTTGCAATTCTCTAGCGGTTTATCCTCCTCTCCTGCCCTTTGTTACCTAATTCAGCGTGCACGTACGCCCTCGCTCCTGCACCCTACCCCCTCCCCACTGCATCCTTAACTTGCACTATGCTAGGTGCGCGCTTAGGCACGTGCAGGGGAAGAAAGGCAGGAGGAAGGGAGGGTCACCCGCGTGCGCCCCCCCCTCGGTTCCACCCCACTCCTGCTCCCGCCACGAGCAACACGGTCCAGCTGCCACGCCAGCCCAGCTAGCGGCAACGGCTCGGAGTGAAGAAAGCGAATGGTAATCTTTTTCTTTTTGGAAAATTTTTAAAATATTAATTATTAAGATGCATATTATTCTTAATATTACTGAGATTCAAATTAACAATGAAAGTTTCTTTCCGTCATGTTTGCACATAGGGTAGATTTTTGGCGCACGAGTTGAAATATTATTGTGTTGACAGAAAGAAGCCTACATTAGTATCATAAAATTTGTTAACATAAAAGGCTTGACCAAGTAAATTTTTTATAAAAAGAACAACTGAATTAACTGCAAAAGAATATTTTTACTAACAGTTTACTAAGTGCCAGTAATAATAGTAATTATCACAATAAATACATAAATAGCCTTGTTCCTCCTTCCCTTCTGATGAGCACAGAAGGAGGAGTATAACAACTGCTTGGGTTTCCCGTCTAAAGGGCCACTGTGCGAAACGGAAACTAAGGCTACTACTTGTATCGTCACCGCCCTCTACCATAGATAGGAAAAATTGTAGTAAGGAACCTAGACAATCAGATATAAACATTTCACTCAAAATTTACTAAAAAAGCTCATTACTTATATAGTGGATTGACTGTTAACACAATCAAAAGCACTGGATGATATAGTTCCTCACAATCGGTCACGCGTTCGTCTTAGCGGTCTTTCTTCGCCTCCCTTAACTCAACTCCGTGAGGCATCCATACGGACGGCAAACATACATAACAAACCTACGTACCGACATTACATAAAAAGTTAAAAAAAAGATAGGATATCCTCGCCGGTGCATCAATCCCTTTATGGCGATGCGGCACGCATTCTACTTCCATTCAGGTCTGTGGCCTATTTGGAGCGATAGTGGCCCTAATACAATGATTTTGGGCTGGCCCGCCGATGTACAAGTCAGCGTTTTATCCTCCCAGACAAATCTGGTTAGCCAATTCACCAGTCGCCGGAGGGTAGAAAGGCTTGGTTGCCTGGGCGGGAGTCGACCCGGGATTCGCAACCCGGCGCCGCGGCGAGTGTAGCCGCCACTGGTCATCTACACCACCTCCGGCTCACGCTACATACATACAAACATACCAAACCGAGACACAAAGTTAGTGGTTTACAGAAATGAAAGGATAGAAGTGATTCAACCTTGGAAAATCTGGCGCAAGGCTGGCTTTCAGGCCGGCCCAATACTATGTGGCCTTCTTCAGCGCCAACAAGAATTATTGAATGTCTTCAACTTTTTGCAAATATGGAAGGTGACACTGGTGGCAGGCTCGCGTATGCCCTTTAGTAGGACAGCACTACTGAGATCGTTAGACAAAACGATCTCAAAAAAGTTTATCGTCGAGTCTCCACGCTCTTGTTACCCTAGGCAAACGTTGATGGCTTGAACTTCGACTCCTTCCACGGAAGCCATCCTTTTTCATTACCTTCTGCTTCTTCCTTCGATACAGTGAAGAAACTCTCGAAAATTCAATTTGCTACTGCTAAAAGGGAAAGATTAACAGGCTTTCCTAAAATCATTCCAGAAGAGCCAACAGCATAATTTATTGCATCAAGCGTAATGTATATAGTTTGGCCCTTGCAGCTCTTGCCACCCTCTATGCTTACACTAATCGCAATTAAATTACGCCAGAAGCTCAAGACTGTTTATGGATCCAAGCACAGGCGCGACGTGGGAAAGATGCAATCACGAATACGTCATTCTCTCTTCGAAATTCAACATCAAGATCCCGTTAATTTCAATGCGGCATGGGAGCTCAGCGCATCAAGTCAACTACCCTAAGGCGTTCATACTTCGTTTCTCAGCGATAATCGCATACCTACAGTTCTTTGTCTCTCAAAACGCTGCCTGGAAGCTCAAACCGCTGGATCGATAGATGTACTTTCATAGTCGCTCAGAGCCGCTGAACCGCCCTGACGCAAAGTATGAACATACTTCACTAAATACTCTGCAAGTTTAACCCCTAGGCCGACGCAACGGATGTGAACTACGCCGCAGTTCACACTTCCACGCTAAGCATACAAACTATGAAGTTGGTAGAAATCCTGTCAACTCATTAAGTCCACATTAAGCCAATCTGAGCTATAACACACCCAAAAAACAGGTGCTTTTCCCTGTCTGAATCACGAATTAACCAGAAAACAAAATACTAACCATAAGCGATAAAATGTAACTGTTGATATAATCGTTTGTGTTATCAGTTTTGTTTTCGTTTCAACCTGTTCAACACTGTTGTTTTGTTGTGCTAGAAGTGATAAGATCTATCTTATCGCTTATATGTATCTCTATATGTATGCTTCAACAATGTACCGCTTTCTAATCGCGCGCCTATAAAGGTGGGGTAAGCTGGTGAGGTGCAGTTCAATCGACTTCATTCGATTTTCACGAAACTCTACTTTCGGCTCGCTCGACCGGTGCTCGCCAGCAAGCCCACCCCAGTGTGTGGCAGTGTGCGGTACAGGGAAGAAAAGTTCTTGATTGATCTGTGCTTCGCATACCCAGGACACCCATAGGCGAATCTACTAATTGAAATAGAACAACTTTTCGTGCAACGTAAAACATCATGTGATTTTTTTTTACATTCCGCGTCATAAAGATACGAAAGTGGGTAAGGTAGACTGCGGGTCTTGGGTCTAATATCCGATGAGCTCCCGAACCGATCCAAACAGGCTCTCTCTAATCTTTTACGGATTGTATATTGTAGGCATACGGTCTCTCGGAGGGGGGGGGGGCGGTGGGGGAGGGATGGGAACTCAGTAATTTTTCATCGCTAGCGCTCGCAAAGGCTGAATAGGCAAAATCGCATCTTAAATATCATTGAAAATTCTGAATGAAGTGGAATGCGTCGCCGGATTACAAAATGATACAAAATGGATGAATAGTTGAAGGCTTTATCCATTGTAATGAGTATACAATGATGGTGGAAGGAGTTGCGAATCGCGTAATGACGTGAATGTGGTAATCATGACAAAGCGAGACCGATGTAATATGATTATTGCTATCAATGTGGAATCGCGCAAGCACAGCAATCAATTGACGTAGCTAGACCTCAAACATAAGTGAGAATAGCTACCGGTTCCTTTCTCGTAAAATTCTTTACGAGTTTGGATCCTTTATCAACGAGGCGGACAAAAACAGTCGTGATTTGTCGCCGCGCGGCACGTCCTGCGACGTTGCGCGACGAGTTCTCGATATTTATCGGTTTGATCTGAGCAGCGAAACTTGTTTGACATGAAGGGAGGACAGATACTATGAAGAGGCGAAACTGTTTGTTCCCACTTCTTTAACACTCGATTGAAACGGTCAATTAGGACAACTGTTGCGCTGAATGTAGCGTCGTTCGTCACACCCACCAGCACGGCATTACGATTGCCTTGTCCATACCCCCTCTTATCCGCTGCGGGAAAATTTGAAGCAAAACAAAACTGGAAAGGTACGACCCTTTTAACTGAAATACCTATGTTAGTGCTTCATAAGGCACTTTTCTCCTTACAGTAAAGAAGACGCACGCGACAACGTTCGCCAAACGTTTCTAGGAATAGCTGTTTTAACTTTTATATTACACTTGCCGTCCACTTGGTCTTCGAGGAGGTGAAACTACTATGCGATTAGACCATTAGCAACTGTGGAACAAGCACGCCCTACAGCTAGGGAAAATTTGGGAGAGCACAACCCTATCCCATCGTACCTACAATTGCCTAGAAATTGCCTAAGTTCATACCAGCATTGCGGAATCCTTTTTCTTGCTTTTCTCCGTTCCCGCAAGAAACTGGCCGTCGAATGGGGGAGGCAGGAGCGGCGGGCTGAGAGGAGGTGGATAGCACATATGAAACAGGAGAGAAGCCAAGAGGGGATAACAAATGAAAACATTTATTTCAAAAGTCAAATAACACCTCCTCGCTTTCCTCTTAGCTACGCAAATACGACCTCGCTCGCCGGAAATCACCAACATGCAGAGTGTTCTGGCTGTAGGAATTGTAAAAGCCTGTGGAATTCAAGGCACGGCCACGATCACTTATTAGTATCAAAGCTCGTAATAGGGGATGTAGTGGAATCCGCAACGAGCGATCCTGTACAAATGTCGCGTCAGAAGTTATAAGGTAGCGATGTAAGGTAAAGGGTAGTTTCAAGTGACTCCGCCCTCCTTGATAGATATCTGTCGATTACTTACTCATTTGCGTGCTCTCTCGCCGCTATTGTTTTGTCTCTCGCCTATACGTTTCTTACACGGAAAAGCCCGACTCTAGAGCCTTTTCGACTGTTTCCTTTGCTTTCGTTCACAAGAGCCGAGACAACTGGCAGATGCGCGCTTGTATTTTAAAGCTCAATATTAAACGTATTTCTCACAGGTCACCGCGTATAGCCCTTTAGACGTTTTGCAACTGAAAGATATGAGACCACTTTTTTCGTGCGAAACATTCGCGGCATCCAAGACGATGGTGTGCTGTATAGCTCAGGGAAAAACGTAGTTCTGTCAGAAGT
>MU948026.1:0-12141 GCA_036418165.1 Cooperia oncophora
CTTGGTAGCGGACGAATTCAAGAGGCCGCAAGTAGGGCTGAAAAGAGTGACCAGCGAACAGTGATAGAAGTGTGGTGGTCACACACACACAGTGGGGGCGCGGTCAAACAGGCGAGACGCTCATTGACATAGCGTGGTTAAATGCGAGATGCTGAGTGAAAGAATAGGAGGAGAATGTGACCGACGACAGCTAGTCACGAAAGGGTCTAAGGCAATTGGGACGAAATATGCTATTTTGGGAACACACAGCCACTCATCTGTCTCCGGTTGCCCACAGGCACACCTGAGACAATGAACGCCGCGAACGATTCATTTTCCCGAACTTTGGAGTGCTTTAGAGCGGATGAATGTTGCAACTCTTGTCCCTACGTTCCCGCAAACATTAGAAGAGGTTCTGTTCACGCATAAGTCGAGCTAGACTGTAGAAAACCAATGCTGATTGTCAGTGTCAAAGGCTTTTTAGACTCTTTTCAGAACTTCCTATTGCTAAGCCGATAAAGTAATGTTTGTTGAGCTCTATACGTGACGATTTTCATACAATTCAGTTTTTGCCAGGGATAGTATACGGGGCACATCGTTGCTGGGAATCCCCAATAGGGAGGGGGGGGGGGTCGTATTTGGCCGCCAGGAGAGGGAGGGTCGTATTTGGGCTGGGAAAAATTTATTTTGATTTTTCTCGCTTCACGGACGTACTTGGTCATTGTTGGGAGGGGGGGGGTCGTATTTACGTTTTGGCGTTGTAGGAGTGGTGGTTGACTTTTGGTGATTTTCCTGTTTCATGCGTACTATATGCCCCCCCCCCCTCCCCCCGCTCGACAGCAAAATTTTTGGGAAAAAGTAGGGAAGTTTTCGGGAAATTTTGGAAAAAAGTGGCAGGAAGTTGGGGAAAATCTGAAAATTGGTAGAGGGGGTCGTATTGTCTCGCGACTTTTCCTGTTTCACATGTGCTATTTACCCCCCTCCCCCCTCCCGCTCGACGGCTCGATTCGATGAGGAGGAACAGAGGGGAGGGGGGGCCTACAGGCTAGACCAAAATCCCCAGCCAAAGATGTGCCCTGATAGTATATTACTTAGAAAAATCTCAGCGCACCTTGCTCGGAGAACGTGACTCTGTGGAATCGAGAAAACGATAAAGTCTTCGATTCTGCTCAGGAGTAGCTTATTGAATGCAATATAGCGCATATAATGATTTTCGGGGGTCGGCCAATGTACAAGTAAGCGCTTCTGTTTTTCCGAACAAGCCCGATACCAATTTACCGCCTTCGAAGGTAGGAGACTAGCTAGACTAAAGCCAGTTCGGGGCTTGATCCAGGATTGCGCTCCCGGTCAGTGGTCTCGCTACACTCGTCCGCCTCATAGTGGAGTTATAAAGATAAGTATGAAACAAAATCAAATTTCCATTAATGCAGTCTGTCCAAAGTGAATATATCTCCTTCTGGTCAAAATTTACAGTTACTTGCTTCTTAATCAAGCATTTTCGGTCTAAGTTTCGAATACATACACCAACTTCGATTACAATTACCCATTCCCACAAGCCAACGTATCCAGGAGAAAGAACACCTCATGACTCTCCACCAGGGTCAACCATCATGGCGCGGAAAATTGGAAGGCTTGTATTACATCTCCCCCTCCTCCTACCCAGAAAGGGGTGTCCGTTTCACGCTCTCCCCCTTAGTGACTGTGGAGTGAGTGGAGGTATCTGCTGTGTAGGATGTAGATGTATATGTTGCGCGTTTTGCGAACATTACCGAATGAGGATTTTAGCATCTAACATTTACCAAATTGAACAAAAGCGCTAAAAACTGAAGAAATTAATTTCTGAGAAATTGTGTGATGTACAAAGTGGAATTTCAAAAAACCTAAGAATGACGTCGTCCAAAAGAAACAACACGAAGCCGAGACATCGAGCGTACCGCGGCTGCGTCGCGTGTCGAGATTGGAGCGCCATCGGTTCATTGCAGTTCATTGCATTCACACAGTTTTCTTGGTATAACATTCATTCAGAAACCATCTTTCGCAGAGCGGTAAGGACAGTTCAAGTTGTATGGCCAGGCTCTATACGAAATACACTACAGGTTTCATCAAGCTTTTATGACGGCTTCTGGCCAGAAATAGACGGGAATTTCTGGGCATGACGACTCGGAAAGATGGCAGGAAAATAGTGCACCAAACAATTCCGTAATTCAGCGTTCACCAAATGGCACTAAATGCCATGGTACGTAAATGATCGACAACTAAAGAAGATTTTGATATGAAAGTGGACTCATCAAAATGTTTCTGATAAGGAACTATGGTTTTACTTTGCCATAATTTACTACATATTCCTCAAGTTTCAAACCTCGGAACTTCTCATGAGAATGCTGTAAATCAGCACGCCTTCTGAGAGGTGGCATCTGAAGCACCGGGGATGATGGGTGTAATAGGCCGTAGCCTTCGCCGTTGATTGTTATATTTTTGGAAAACGGCACACATTCTACTTCAATTAAGCATCGTATTGACATCATAGAGGGTGATGTGGACCATCACCCTCTATGATAATGACTTGCGGGGACCGCCGATGTACAAACTAGCGCTGTTACCTTCCAGACGAATCTGGTACTTATTTCTGGTCCACGGAGCGCAGAAGGCTCGGTTGGCCTTCACTGGAGCCGATCCTAGATTTGCCCGACAGACCACGCGCGTGGAAAATGGCCTGCACCACCACCGATTCCGCCTTGTGAATAGTCCAACAAATTCCGGCGGATTCAGTCTGGTAGGTTTTTTTTGGATCGTTCGTTTGATCTGACAGTTAGAAGTTGTCCAGGACATGCTCGGGCAAGGACGAACCGTCTTTCCAAAAGATGTGGACGACAGGTTGATGCGCTTTCTGTTATTACAAGATTTTGTCTTCGTGTAACCACTACTCCGTATTTTGCTCCAACGGGGTCACAACCGTTTTATAGTATACTGTTTGTTGAAGGCACGGTCCGTAATCAGGTGAAGAAGTCGGAAAATGGCGTTGGGAGGGGTGCGGTCTGCAACGAACAACCTTGTACCGGTTTCGCGGCAAAAAAGTGGGGGCGCTACAGCGCAATATAGGTTCAGTGACGCCTCTTTTTTCCCATTGGCTCCGCCTATAGACTCCGCCTTTGAGGTTCGCGTTTCAGTGAAAAATGAAGCTGCCTTATGAAAGAGCATGGAAACCGTGACTCAGCTGTGAGGTGAGGGCGTAGTGCGAAGATGGAGTTCGTTGGGCACGTACAAACTGGGATCGAAATGGGGTTCTATCTAGGGCAGGTGGCATGTTTTTTGTGCTTTTTTTTCTTCACTGTCGAGTTACTCAGCACCCTTGTCGTCTACAGGGAGGCCAAAAAAAGTCACTTTTTTCTCCTGCGACTCACGAAGGGTCTATAATAGTGACACTTTATTAAATTATATCGGACATTTATCTACGTCCACCATATTAAAAGAACATATCAAATACCTACTCGACGACACTCCGCACAGCCTTTTGGAGGAGCGTCCATCGAGAGAGTTCTGCGCACGCGAACGATCAGTGGTGGTGACCAGTTCAGCTCGAGATCGTTTGATTTCTCCGCTGTGAGACCACGCCTACTTGAACTGCAAGTAAGTGAAGGAGAGTTTAAAGTCAGGTTATCTGCCTTAGATATTGCCACCTTCTTCAAGGTCCACTGCCCTTTCCATTCCAAGTAACGAGCAGTTGACTCTTCAATGCCTCTGGCGATTCCCCATGGTGTGCACCCATCTTGTAGCAGTCACATAAGTTTTCAAGAGGACGGCGACGACCATGTGGAGATGATAATCTCCTTTACTCGAGTTAGATGGTAACCGCCAGCGCACTCACTCTTTAGTCCGGGCCCACGAAGAAAAAATAAGTCGGTCTACTCCATTCCCAGGTACGTTCGGGATCGCTGAGCCATCCAACGCGCCCTGGAATACGTGAAGATGAGTCCTAGAACCGAGCGACCATGCGTAGCTGTCGATGTGAGGTCATCCAGATCGAAGTATTTTCCATAGCTCCAGGTGACATGGGTGACTCCAGCAGAAGTTTCGTCAGCTTTTGCGGAGTGACATGATCCGAAGGTCTTCTCCAGTCAGGTTGCGCTGGAGATGACTTCATATTTTGGTGTACATGAAGGTGATGGGCGAGCGCCAGCTCCTGCTTATAGAGGAACATCTTGGGTATCTTCCGCCCTGGTACTCGTATCCACGTCCTCTGTCTGGGCTGCGAAAACTTTGCTGATATGTGACTCGGTCGAAATGTCTTTTTTTGGCCCCCTGTATATGCAAGCCCCTGATCCACTATACATATGTGCTGGCAAATGATTGCCGGCTTTGCCTTCAATAACATTGTCCGTTCAATGAAATATTGTTCCAGGTCAGAGTCCGTGCGTGAAGAGAACAGAATTCAGAAAGTGGGCCGCCGTACAATCTCCTCCAGCAAAACTCTTGTACTCCAAACGTTTCCAAAAGTGGTCTATTCAATGTTGCACAGAATAAAGCTTCGACTCGTCTTTTTCCGTTTTTTCATTATGCCTTACTCGAAACAATTTCAAATACCGGTTAGCTGGCCATGAGTTCAGCATAGGTTTGGACGTTGTCGGGATTTTTGATGCTTGCGCTTTGTATCTGGATTGCGATAACATCGTCGTGAACCGTCTTTGAGCTAGAGATCCGCATCGACGGCCCCTTCTGTCTTGTCTATCGATCCCGATGTTTCAACATTTCGAAAATGCTGACAAATAATTCGTTTTCTTATGTATCTCTCAATTGAGACATCTCATGAGGCGAGCTTTCACTGAAGATGCAACGAGTTTCCACGAATTTTATAGCCAAAGATTCGATGAATCACCTCTTTTTGCCTTACTTTCCTTCCTTGTGCTGTGTTCCGGGTTGTCGTATTAATTTGCGTTCTCCTATTAATTTGCGGTCTTCCTGACAGGGAAAGTCCTTGAGGCCGTGCAACCCATTTTCAGAACGGTTTCTTGCATGTTATAGCGGTTCATGCTGAGACCACAAAACTACCTCATTTTTCGGAATGCCAGGAAAGAACTGAAAAACTCTGCAGCGGGAAACCATTCTGTTTTTTTTTCTTCTGGACGAAAGATTCAGATGTTTTGGCACGTATTTTCGCTCAGACAAATGTTCTAACATGGATTAATTAAAGAGAAATAAGAATTGCAAGGACGCCAACTCTTGTCATCTGAGGGATTTAAACCACCAGTCTATCGTTTACCCTTTCTTTGGCCTTCTCAGAAAAAATCAGCGAAAATAAACTGCAATGCGCAGTACAGCTTCTTGGGGGGATGGACGACTTCCATCGATCTCTGCCGATGCATCTTGCGTATACCTAAATTGTTGTTGAGCAATGCAATAGCAGGAACTTCAGAAAAAGTGCAAAATGCCCCCCCCCCATAGGCCGAACAGCTGCAAACTAAATTTTCGCGGTCCCCGCATGAACCTTTACGACATACAAGAAACCGTTTCAAAAGTTTATTCCACGACACTCCTTTGCCTGTGCGATAAGTCCGACTGACCAGATAAGGCTTCGCGTGCATCGCTTGGCATGCACACAGGAAAACGCGCATGTGCGCATGCGAGGCGTTAATGGTTCATTGCAACCCCAGATTGGGAATCCCACCTTTGCTGGAGCTCCGACGTAACAGGGTACAGCATCGTGTGTGCAAACCCGATGCGGGGCGGGGTCGCCGTGACTTTGGTTGCTCTGCTGGAGGGTTGTATGTGGTGACAAATTTATTTTCATAGTTTGAGTTTTTCCTTGGGTGGGAAAGAAAGGGGGGGTCGAGATTTGTTAGCCGACTATATGGTTCTGGACGCCCGTGGTATACATTGCACTAGTGCGCATAGGTATGCTATACCACCCCCGCCCCCCCGAAAACTTTTTCGCGACTTGTATACTCATTCGCTCGTCGGTCGGCGAAAAAGCGTGGAGGGCGGGGGGTCGTGCCTGCGACCCCACCGTCGGAAGGGCGGGGGGGCGGGTGCGTACTCACACCCGACATTCGCAAACATCCCCATGCTGTAGCCCTTGAGCCGCTGAAGGCGGTTGAGGTCCCTCCTAGACTACTTCAATATCAGTCCACCTATAAGTTGTCGGTAGCTTAAAAATATATTCCGTTAGCATAAGAAAAACATCTATTGACTTCTCCTTGCAGCTCGCATGACTCATCATTCGACGTTCAAGTATGTGGGGCTGGTACTGCTTACAGCACAGCAGGCAAGGTGTGTTGAATTCTATCTATGAACCAAGTTTTACTCACTTCTGTCTTGCAATAATCACATCAAAATGAAGCTAACTTTACCTGTTCACATTCTGGCGATTTTCATAGGCGTGCCTCGATTACCTGTATTGATGCTCGTCGTTCAAGGGCAGCCAGTTTGCACAACCGGAGCTACCACTCCCGCATATGTGCTTTGTTTACTTGAGATTTCCTGTCCTAAATAGCGGATGTTGATTTTCACCATTGGGTGCAATTGGTTTTGTAAGTATTTTCCTTATAATATGTAGCGGCAGTATTTGCGTAACACTGGATAGGGTAACTCGCTGTTTATTTGAAATAATGAAAGGAATGGGTGATCCGATAGCGGTTTTGCGAATAACTTGGCTTGCTGGCAGTTAGAGGGGTTTAAACGTGATTTGGACGGTGGCGCAGGCGTTCAAGTGCGCGTCCAACCCTCCCGGTCGGGGGCGTCGCTGGGCGTTCAAGACCCTGGGTCAACGGACGGGCTGAAGGCTGGTCGCCACTCCTGCTCGGCCTTCTACCATCGGGTACCGGGTAAATTGGTAGATTTCTTCACGGGCAGATAAAGGGCCTCTGTGTAGCATTGGAGCGCGTTATACCCATTGAATTGAAGGGCGTGCCTCCCGTCTCAAGTCATTGTATAGGCCACACCGCATTCCTTCAGCCACTGGGACTCTGAATGGAAGCAGAATACGTGCACATCCCACACAAGTGATTGATCGACGGTGGAGACTTGATCTTTTATATTTTTTTTTATCTGCTGACAGTCCAGCTGCCACCTTCAGCAGTTCATGCGCGGGTTATCGATGCTGGAGTTGAATTCGAACATGTCTGTGGCGCGTTTTACTATTTATATTCTTGCTCTTATTCTTTTTTTTCTTTGCTTGTTTGCTGATTGGCCTGGCGTGCTTTTTGTTTCTTGTTTCTTTATTTATTTATTTATTTATTTTTTTCTTTGCTTGTTACTTATTTATTTGTTTATTTATTTCTTCTTTCTTTCGAGGATGTCTCTCGAAACGTCAGTGAAAAGCTCTGACGAACAAATCGTTCTTAGCTAAAGCAACGTGACTCCTCATTTTGCGTTTTCCTGGGTATCGGATAATGACACCCTCGTCCGCCTCACGCGGAAAATCGTCACAAATCTTCTTTTCTCAATAAGTCCGACATGACCAGGACGCAACAGTAGAGTGTCAGGGCTGGTGGGTGGCCAGACAGCATTCGCGCTGTGGCTGTAAAAGTTTGCTGGCTTTTTTCCTGGCTGGATACGAATATGCTGTCGGGAGTACTGGAGTTGTTTGTTTGAGAACCGGTGGCTCGGCGCCGAGTCTTCGGGAAATTTTTTTGATGCTTCAGAACTTTCTCACACTGTCTGCGTTCCGTCTCAGTTCCGGGATAACCCATGGGGGTCGTGAATAAGGCTCCTAACTTTGTGCATTGGAGCGACCAAAATTAGTTTTGCTCACACGCCTTTGTTATACTACTGTTGTTTTTTTTGCTTTTTTGCTTTTATGAAGTTGTCTGATGGTTCTTTTACGAGGAGCCGCAGCAGCTGATTAAGCCCGCACTGCACAATGGTGGATTTTTACGTCATCAGTCTATCATCTCCTTGTTAAAAAATTTTAACACCCATAATGCTGTATTTCAAGCATGCCACTATTGGCGCGATATACGAGATATCGCCATGAATCTGAAGTTTCTTCACGACCGTCAACGTCTTCATGATGGAACTCGTGAAGCTGCTCACCTGCACTGTCGTCATTATTTGCTCATCTAAGTCTTTCATCAAGTGAGGTCTCCACCAATATTTGAATTGAGCGTGCAATCTGTTTTTATGAATGCATTAGGTAAATATTCCTTCTTCGTAAGCTTTGTGTTTCTTGAAAGCTGTCCCTAGTTGATGACCAATGACTAACTGTCTAGAGCGGGAAAGTGCTGAATGACGATATCGCACTTTTCGATCCATAGCTTTAGACAAAACCCTTTTCAATAGACATATAGCACACGCGCCTGTGCAAGATGGATGAATGCGCAGCCGCAGTAGCGCCCCCACTTGCTCCGCTCAAAGGTACAAGGGAACGGGATTGGAGGGCATTGTTACCGTGTGGCGCTTCAAGAGTCCTCCCGCGCTATTTTCAAGGTGCAGCACTTGCATCGATACCAGGATCCGGCAGCTTCTCCGGTAATAATCTTTTACAGTAAAATATCATTCCCCTTATAGTGTGTGCAGTGCCATTATAGCTCTGCTTTTTTCGTTGACGGCAATAGAAGAGATTTAAATCCAGGAACAAAAATTTTAGATTTCTGCTTGAACTCAAGGAGGCGATCTATGATAATCCTGTGGAAACGATAAAAGTCTGTGTGCCAGCATTGATCTACACTCTACAGAACAATCTCTATTACGTCGCACTTACTCATCTGGAGGCTACCACATTTTGTGTAAGTTGCATGTCACCCTAGAATTCATTTTTCGAGGAACAGTGTGTAGAGGAAATCAAAACTGCGCTCGAGGACTATCGGGATGTTTTTTGGTAGAAATCAAAAACCCTAAAGTCTGATAGATAAGTCCACCATTAGGCAGCGTTCAGATTTGTTGCGCTTCAAATGTCGCGCTGCAAGTGTAGCCTGCCATTGTACCAGACCCCAGCTTCCTTTTATGTTTTTTCGGTATTCAACCCCTTTCGCACTGTTTCTCATTTCCACCTGATTTTTAGGTCCACTATTTCGCACTGACAATGAGTTTTAATGTAGTTTTTGAAGTTTTGACGACGTTTTGAGTTTTTTGAGTTTTTGACGTTTTTGACGACGAGTTTTTTCTGAAACGGTATACAAAATCATTATCACAGTGTCCTGTATCAAAAACTACATTGAAATTCAATGTTAAAGTGAAAAAGAGGAGCTAAGAATCAGGTAGAAATGAGAAACAGTGAAAAAGGGATTGAATACCGGAAGAAAGAACATAAAGGGAAGCTGGGGTCTGGTACAATTGCAGCGCGACAATTGCAGCGCGACATTTGCAACGCGACAATTGAAGCGCGACAATTGCAGCGCGACAATTGTGGCGCGACAATTTCAACGCGACAAAGCACAACAATTCTGAACGCTGCCTCAGATAAGTCTGCGCGACATCGCAATCACCGCGCGCGGGACACTAGATGGGACACTGCAAACTGGAACCAGTTATTTCCAGGAAAAATGGTTTGAAAGGGCGTTTCAAGAAAACGCGGCTATAAAAAGAAACAGTAAAGGTAGTGTGGTGGAAAAAACTGTTAGGGAACTGGATAACAGAAGTTTGTAATAAGCAATAATAAGAGAAGACTTTTTATGAAGAACGTTCACAACAAATTTTAGAAATACATTCAATTAAGGTAATTTCGAGGAAAAATGAGATAGAAAACGTTTCAAATGAATCTTATTATATGTAGATCCATTTCCAAGCAAAACGAAATTGTATAATCAATAATGGATGTGGTAATAGGTTGCGTTCACAGTTTGTGATACTTTAGACAAGGAGAATGGCAAAACAGAAATCTTCTGCCAAATTCTGGATCCCTTTGTCGCAGTCGATCAACATCGACTTTTCTCAGCCCTACTTTGAAGCCGTCCCTGAAATGTTCATTTAAGAGAGCTAGTAATTAGCAGATAATCTCTTCATGTTGTTGGCTGTGAACTTCTGTTATCTAGTCTCTCATCATTTCCCCAGTCATCCACCCTTTACCATTTTTTCTATGATCACATCCTTCAGAGATGTCATTTCATATCTTTTTTTTACTGGAAATAACCATTGGTTTCTACTTCCGGGGTCCCACTTGGTGCTCGCGCGCGCGGCGATCGCGGTGTCGCGCGGAATTATTTGATGGCGGACTTATCCACCGGACTTTAGGGTATTGGGCTTGAAGTATCTTTTCAGTGCTCCATTGTTACGGCAAATTTCCATGAAAATCGCTGTGCTTCCCTCGTTTTACAGAAAGCGTGGACATTCCACATTTGAGGGAACAAGGATTAGACTGGTGGTGATCGGGGCACCTTGTCAGTTTTTTCGTCAGACCATAAGTTCGACCCAATTTGACCATAGTGAAGAGCTGCAGCTATCACTATCAAAAAAAGATAAACAGAATGAGGCGATTGGGTTTTCTAATGTCGGTGCTGCAGTTCATATCTCGCAGTGCTATCTTGAACAAAGTACTCGGTCATTTAGGAGTTCATAGCAAATTTAGGTCAGGCAAATAAAGAAGATTCGATCTTGCCGGCTCCTTTCAACTAGTAGTAATCAGTACAGCGTAAAAAGTCATTTGTAATGGGAACTTGCAGAGCTATATGCGTGCACTTTTGGCGCATGAATGCCAACAACCCGGGGAGACGGTCTTTCAAGACATGAAGCGTTTCTTACTCAGTTTTGTATGCGTGACGTAATGCCACCTGAATGAAAGAAAGCTGAGGTCCTCTTCTTGGAATGTCAGAAGATGGTGACCTGCAGATCAGCGGGGAGAGTACGTGACTGCGTTCTTCATTGCAACATGGCGGCAACTGCGCTTTTCAAGGAATGCTGCAGTTTCAGAACAATTGCAACCATGACTTTGTCCAGTACAAGACCGCACAACACTTGGGCGCTGTTCGGCGAAGGTGGGAGGGGGCATTTCGCACTTTCACTGCTTCGCTAGTTCCGATTTACAAGTCTCACTGTGGTGGAACCTGTAAATCCTTGTGAAGCTGGAGCGTCAAGCCATCATGGTAAATGGTAAAACCTGTCAATTCGAGAAGAAGCTGGGTAGATGGGTCGACACGTTGCTGGTAGGTAGCAAAAGTGCAGAATGCCCTCCCCTCCGTTGTCGAACTGCGCCCAACACTTGTAACAAATAGAAATATAGGATGATTAACGCACCCTACGCCATGTTCATATAAAGTATGCAAGCATGCCCATCGCCAGGATGTGCAGTGTAGGCGTGGCTGCGTACTTCAACTAAACGTGAGGTGGCTGTACTTTTGGAGAGATCTTTTCGTACTGAGACAATCGTCGTCATCTCTGCCCAACACAACACGATGACAGTTGTCTGAAATATCGCACGAGTAACCCATTCTACACCACGCTCAAGTGCAGCGCCTAATCCGTCTTAGGGATAAAGAGTTTATCTATCCTACAAGTTGCCAACAAAATGAAACAATTACATTTGGTCGTGGTGGCGGTACGTAACTTCCTCAACGACTAATGCCAGCATGTGTAACGCTACCAGATGGTTAAGGTATTCCGGATTTTGAAGGGTCCTGCTACACTACTTCGTGTTTGAAGATGACCTTCTACGCTTCAACGGATTCAGAGACCACCGGAGCTTTGCGCATTTAAAAGACTGCTGTGGGCATGGAAAACGGTCTGCATAAAAAGTACGCCTTTCCCGAATATTTCGAAGGTTCTGGAACACAATTGTCAGGGACACGTTTTGTCCCCTGAAAATGACTGCGTTGAAAAACAATGTGAAAGCCTGAAACACCAGTATTGCTCACAGATGTGAATTCCAACAAGTTAATAAACATCGGAACTCCAGGAATGCTAACTATTTCACGTTTAGGCTCTTTCAGGTAGCATATCAAATGAAGATCTTCACTACAGCTTTGTTCATGTATTTCTTCTTGGGAAAGAAGCTCTCCGTCAATCAGTGGATAGCACTCGTGATTCTGGTTGTAGGTAAACCGAATAGTATTTAATCATATTCTCAAGAGCAACTTGACTATTATGGTCGGCCCATAAGTAAATTCGAAATCCCTGAGATCGGGTAGGCGTGGCTGCGTTCTTCAACCGTGACGTTCAAATGCCACGCCTACTATGGCTCAGGGATAAGGAGTGTAATGGCCATTTTCCCAACTCAAAACTTCCCGTTGAAGTTGG
>MU948027.1:0-16278 GCA_036418165.1 Cooperia oncophora
GTTGCCCATAATGATTCGCAATTACTTTCGTTGTCGACCCAGCTAAAAGCAGGGTTTTCATTAGGTAGATTATAAGCTTTCTCATGGAAACAGCTAAAGAAACCTACTCGAAAACCGGAAGTGGATCGTAAGTGGGGCCACCCCATGCTCGGAATCGCAGCTTCGAAAACATCTCGTAATTGGTACCCTGAAATTGGTAACGTTCCGTTTATTTCACAGGTTTGTCCTGACAACAGGTTTGGTGCTGATAGGGAATCACAGAGCGGTTTGACTTGGTGGGGGCAACAGACGGCAGCTCAGCGAAACATGTAAAGGTCTCCTTGTGAAGACCTGTACATTCCAGTAAACAAAGTGACTCACTTGTACTATTTTGCCGTTTCACAAGAGTTTACAGGTCTCACCGAAATGAGCAGAAAGGAACTCGCAAAGGTGCAAAATGACCTTGCCCCCTACTTCCTCCTACAGCCAAACAGCGCCCTAACTACGAAAAGGTGGACGATTTGGTTTCTTCCATGGAACTCGCCTTCCAAATTAGCGTGAGCGCCGCGCCACGAGTCTGTCTGTCCCCCTTTTGGGAATAAAGTGAGCACAATGGTGATGACTATCTAGTGGATCAAGAACCTCACCTTGTAGTCAAGACCGGCATGATCGCGGAAACCCATGCTTTCCACCTCGTAGGTTCCACCGGGAGTGTTCAGGTCACCACGAGCTGATATTCCTCCCTGAAAAAAAATCGTCAAATTCAAGAGAAATTTCTGGTGAATCAGGAAAATAATAAACAACTCACCTCAGCAGTGTATGGTAGGGGTGTGCATTTACAGCGAGCGAACTCATCATGAGTATAATTATTGTACCTGAAGTAATAAAACGCAATGGCAGATAAACAGTAAAGTAATTTCAAGAGAAATGTACTTCAACCAAATGTGGAGCGGGAGCGACCAATGGGAGCGTTGAGGGGAAGAAGAATAGTTGAGGGGAAGAGAGTATACCCGAGATGTCAGCGAACAAGTTCCGGTATGGTCATCAACACACGGTACATCATCGTGATGTGTGAAATGGTTGTGTCAGTACGACCCCCCCTACCTTCCTCAACACCTACCTATCACTTTCCTACAAATTCCCAGCTCCCTACTAGTTCTTCACACAAAAACTCTACGTCGAGGGGGGGGGGATAAATAGTGCATGTGAAACGGAAAAAGCCGCGAAAAGTCAACAACCGGGAAAAATTTTCCCAACGCGGCAAATTTATCTCAAAGGCACATGCGACTGTCGCTCTCCCACAGCGATCAAATACGAGCCCCCCAGCGGTCAAGTACGACCCCCTCATGTGTTTCCCAAGAATGCTATACCCTGCCTTAACATCCAATAGATCAAAGCTACATTGTACACCTCACCTTCGAGGATCCCGATCTTTGGTGAATGTGTTCCAGCGGTCCGTGAACAGGTCAGTAGAACTGAGCCACTTTCGTTATCCAAAACTGCACCGAAGAGAGGATGGAGGGCAGTGATAGCTTGATGCCTTTTCAGACTCAACATATGGAGAAACCAACAGGCACAACGTGCCAAGCCTGCGACTTACTATAGCCGAACCCATGAATTGTCTGCGCTCTCCTACGTTTGTTCTCTACTTGGCCGGCGAGAAGGACCATGCGTTCATTGCTGTTAGCTGCAGGACCTCAGTGTGGAAAGCGGGTGTGGTTTGAAACTCTATATAAGGCTCTCACACTGCTGGTTTATTTGCGCGCACCTTCAAGTGATAAAAGTGGCATAGTTCTACAGCTGCGAACTAATTCACCTCGCCCATGGCCCGGATACACCTTACTGGTAAACGCAGTATGTCCTTGATTACATATTTACAGGTGCTGATAAATTTCGCAGAGCGTCGGGTACATTGGCCTTACCCCAGATGTCGGATGAGATTGCGCCGACGCGAAGCCATCACTACGCGGCTTCGCAACAGGCTTCGCAAACCGACAGGGCACGCCATTGCGTTGTGATCATTTCCTGAAAAATACGACCCCCCCTAATTCCATCTTCAAGTACGACCCCCTCCCCATGTTACCTCTTCCCTAGATTTTTCCAACCTCCTACCACTTTTGTCTATTTTTTCCCAAAAAATTTCTGGTTTTTTTACAAAATTTTGCTGTCGAGCGGGGGGGGGGGGGAGGTCGCAGTACCTACGTACGTCCCAAGCACGTCCAGCACTCTGGCGCTGGTGTAGCATACTGACAATACGTACGAGGAAGGGCGATGATAGGAGCTACGATCACCGCCCACAAGGACACCATGAATTTATAAGCAATGGAAAGGACTTACGACTGACGATAATAACTGAGAATTATATCGCCGGACCCTTTTCTGATTACAAGGAGCACATTGGCTTGCCAATTGGGAACCCTATCTAAAGTTACACCTTCGCAAAACACCTGCGTGAAACTTTGCAATCACCTCCTGGAATGTGCCATGGCATGCCACATTGGCAGACGGTGTGCCAAATGGCCGCCCAATGGTCCTGATAACCCTTGCAAAGACTGGTGTTCTTAGAAAGCAGTAGCCAAAGATCTTCGAGCAACTGGATGTTTCATAGCTCGGAGGGGTGATTTTTCGTGTCGGGGTGGTCACGAAATGATCACAACGGGGAATTTTTCGAATAGCAGGCCTAGGAAGAAAATTAAAGCCTTGCTGGAAAGTAGAAATCTTCAAGCTTCCGGCACAATTTCTTTTTTACGAAGCCGTGTATGAAGCTTGCCATGGACGTCCAAAGCGTAGCGACTCGCGAAAATGATCACAGATGGATCACAACGATGATCACAACGGGGAAAATCTCTGGAATCGGAACGTTTTTGAAATCGCTCAATTCAGGTGACAAGAGCCAACCTAGCTCTACTCATTCCCACTTACCCCTCTCCGATAGCTTCACTTTCAACGAAGTTATGGTTCAAATGAGGGTACTTTTCACGTGTTTGGCTTGAAATTGGCTCCAGGCCGTAAAATAGCGCGCACCAATGAGCTTGTATGAGCGCGCTGACCGCGAACAGCCAAAATTCAAAAGTAATCCATAGTTCCGGTTCTCAGCTGGCCTGGTGAGTTTTTTTTTCTTATCCATTTGATTGCGAAATTTTGATTGTTTATTTTTGCTGAGTTTGATTTTGTTTTGTTGAGGGTTTTTGATTTTGTGAGGAAATGCTTTCAATTTCTCCGCGTGCATAGCTACTTTTGCCAATGGATTCTTTCTACATTTTGCGGATTATGGTGGATTGATTATCCGTAGACAGATGAGGAGGGTTGGTGGGCGAAGTGTCTTGAAGTTTTTTTGTGAGGAAGGAGGAAAAAGTTTCAGCAATATTTTTTTAGTTCTTGACCTAGGAATATTTTGGACTTTCGTGAAACTATTCTATTTATTGTCATCTACATCGTCCCTTTTGAGCTTCTTTTCACTTGTACCGTGTATCACCGCTCTCTCCACTTCAACATGGGCCATGCGTTTACGACCCCCCCCCCCCCCTTCATCGCGGGCAAATACGACCCCCCTGTTGTGATGATTCACAAAGATGCGTCTCTGTCGCAAGTGATTGATTGCGTGCTGCAATTTATTTGTAACGAAGTAGCGGTGTCCGCGCACAAGTGGTGTACTAATCAGCGCCCCCTGTCAAATGTAGTGTCATTTGATGTTACTGCCTTACTCGATCTTGCTAGTAGGGTCGCAGCGATTATACGAATACAGTTTGACCGAAGGTTCTGACCGTGAAAATCACACCCTAATATGTTCGAATCATTTTCTGTTCCTCAGCTATCTTCCCCCGAGTGAGGTGTCACTACTGAAAACGACATTAGGAATCGGAGCGCGAAAAAGACCTGGAATACTGCTCCGCTTCAAATTCTCAGACAACAGATTCTCATCACCCAGATTTTTTCCAATCTAAGAATCCAATCTTTTTTTCCAGACCTCACTGTGCCCAGTGCTATTAATAATATGGAAAACGCTGGGACTATCTAGGAGCTATGAGGGCTTCTTCATTGTCCTTACCTCATCAGCTTTGTCAACGAATCGATATCCTTCACCTTATGATGATCCCTCTCAAAAATCCTCGCTCGTGGTGATGATCCCCATTTGTACCAGTCAAAATCTCTAGCCTGAAGTGAGAGCATGAATTTCGTCTCGAAACAAGAGTTCTAGAATAACAGGATCGGTAACGAACCTTCTCGCTGAACCCAGCTTCCATACTGATCTCCTTGATGAAAGGGATATTGTATGATGGCCAGTAGGAGTACTTCTTGAGGAACCACGTCACGTCCTGCATTTGAATCGATCCGCTAGAATGGAAAGACAGTTCAGTCCCAAGCGCTGATAAGTGGGGGGGGGTACGAGTGCATGGCGCAACTCAGATCTATCGTGTGGGAGGAGAAAGAGAACCATTGTCCTTTCCCCATTGGAATAGCAATCCTTTGAACATAATGAGGTGGAGGGGCGCCAAAAAGGTTCTTTTTGCTGTGCACGCGATCTGATTCATGGTTTAACTCACGGTGTTTGTTCAAGAATCCATAGCATGTCCTTGTTTGGGATCTCCTGGCCGGGTTTGAATTGCTTGTAGTCGACCACAGTCCACTGATTGTTGTAAGTGCCAGAGTTGTAGCGCGAGAACAATTCGACCCATTCCTTAGGAGTTCTGAAGCATAATAAAATGTTAGAACGTGAACTTCGTGCATGTTAAAGGCACGGTTCGCGATTAGGAACGTGGGCATTGGCGGTGAAATGCGGAAGGGGAGTTGCCGAGTGACTCGTCCGTGAGGAGAAAATGCCAAAGGGAACGTGAAAACACCTTTAATATGACCCCTTCAGCCTCAAACAACTTGCACTGGTGAAATGCCAAAAAACCGCATGTTGGGGCGACTCCAGTTTGCTGACCCCTTGTAATGAACCCCACAAGAGATAATGTAAGTTATCATATCACGCTACCTCACCGGCAGCATCGCTTTAAGCTGTAAGGCGGGCTCCGGAGGCGGTAGCCTGGAGGCGGGAGTCATGGAAAAAGGGAGGGTAAATCATGGAGCATCTTTCGCAGTATAACTCCTGCCACCTACAAGCTTCCAGCCGTAAAACACTGCAACAAGTTTGTTCACTACGGACCGCACTACCCTCTCCATGAGTCTTCCTTGACATTTTCCATAGGTCATCGCAGACTACTCTTCACGTGAACCGTAACGTGAACGTGAAGCATGTGAACCTTTCAGTGGCTAAAGCGACACTGGAAAGCGGAGCTGTAGTGGCTAAGGCTCTACCCCCAGCAATTTGTTCCTTCATCGCCTCATGAATCTACTCCTCACTGTTGCACAGTCCACACTAACAGTGTGGGATATTACAATCAAACAGTGGGCCTTACCTCTTGGTACTTTGGCCACCCTCAGGCGGTATGGGCACACAGACAGAAAGACATGGATGAGCTGACGGGCCTTCTAGATTACATATAGCACGCCACAAACAAGTGCTTCCTCTTCTCGAATTAACCAGGAAGGTCGCCAAACCATGAAACGTTTACCTGAGACCTGGCGGTGCGATCGGATAGTCTATAAGGAGTCATTAATCAAATAGGAGATGAGCAAAACTGGCAACCTGACATTTAACAAGGCGAGCTTAAGAGCCAGTAAAGTTTGCTAAATGGTGCCAGATAGCACAGCGTTGGAGGTTTGGTGGTTGAGCTGCTTGTAAGCAATAAGCGAGAGGAATCGCATGCTTGCAAAATGGAAGCCGGTGGTGGTTCAGTAGGTTCTCGCTTCATAGCACGCCTGGACTTGATTCGATGTTATCGATCCTTAAAAAGGTTTACTGCTTCACAGCTCCACCCCATACAGCCTGCCTCCCTGACTGCACCGACTACAAACTTTTGCGCTGCTCATAAGTTTGCTGGTGGACTGCACGTTGCGAGTTTTGCTATCTGATAATTGATTGATAGCCTTATAGGCCCTCATTTCGGGATCCACCAGCGTTCTCATTCAAGTTCCATGGTAGTTTGGCGAACCATTCCCTGGTACGCAGCCTAAAGATTTTTTTGTCTAACTACCACTAGAGGGTCCCAGCGGGTTTTCGACTGCAGTGAGCTTTGAGAGTGTTGAGATGCGACCGTGCGCCATTTCCAAGAGCTCAGGGTTATAGTGTAGCGTGTATGTCAAAAAGTTCACAAAAAATCGCAATTTCCCCCTCTCCAAACGCATTCCGGCTCGAATTATCGCCTGGAAGGCTTTCAAGACACTTGTGCAAAACTAGCATAACTGCCATTCGAATAGAATTACCGTAATTTAAACTGATTTGCACGCTCAAAGCTCTTTTCTTCTTTTAAGCCTGGCAAAAAACCCTCACGTCCATAATGACCCATCACACTTTTGCAGTAGGATTCTTTTGAATGTCATTACCAAAGTTATTAGCGATCCCGTTTCCTTCAAAATTTTGCATAGAATTACGAGGCTGGATGAATTCACGGTACCACCGGAACTGTTCTAAATGCGGGAGGAACACTTGAGGTTGCTGTTCTGATATGCAAGGAATGTCCACTCATCAGTGAGGGGGGGGCCTAAGTTCCTTGAAATCCTGCTACAAGAGGCAGTCACGGTAGAAGCAATTTGAAGTTCATGAAATTCCATGCACAGCATAGAAAACTCACTTCGTCAAATAATTCGAAATCGTTGATCGAAGCCAACAGTGCACTTGACCTTCTGGTTTGATATACTTGTCACTATAGAGCGACTTATTGAAAATGGCAATCGTAGTCTCGATAGAACCCTGAAATGCCTTGCTATAAAAAATTTTTTGATGTTTGTTTTGTTCTACTAGGTGCAGTAAATGCCTTGGCGAATTAGGAAAGAGTTTATCCATTGGGAGAACACATCCGTGAGGATAAGAATTTTAGCCGAGGCTGGAAAAGCGGTGGAGTAGCTCCAGGGTGGGCGAACCAGTTTCAAATGCGGTAAACTTGAACCTCAGATGACATTGATCCGTGTTTCGCACAGGAAGCTATTTGAAAGCCCTCTCCACTTTTTGAGGTGATTTGCGCCCCCGTTTCTTTTTCAAACAACTGTATAACATTGTCCAGGAAGAAGAGCTGTTTCAATTAGTGATCTCATCTCGTAAACCCTATCGCTCATCACAACCCCCCCCCTTGCTCAGCGGAAGAGCTCACCGACGAGCATACTTGTCGCGTGCATACCCAGCGCTCCACCCTTGCATTCCTGAGGCAATAAGCTTTGTGGCACTTTGCCGATGAAAGGTGAAGAACAGTAGGACAAGGGGGAAGGCAAGAAGTAGCAAAAGGTTAAGAGCACCAGGAAATGGAAGGCAGCAGCAGCATATCCCAAGGATACGCGGAACACTTCTTAAGAGATGTGTTGATTCCACAGTGATTCCCATTTTATTGACCACTGTACACTCCGGCGCTACCGACGTGAGGCGAACATGAGCTGAGAAAGAGCTAATCTATCAAGTCACAGTAATAGCAGCGCCTGTCGGGTATGTGACAAGAGAATCCTAATTCGCCGCGCTGATCGGCGTGGCGTGCGACGTCCCGCCCGCAAATGGCGATGGTTCCAGGTAGTAGACGACAACAGGCAATTCAGAACCGAAAATAGTCATGAATGTCTACGATGACGGGGTCTACATGAAGTCCGGTGCTCCAGTCGACAGGTTAACACGAGTTAGAAATGCCGCGCCCACTGCCGCGCGCGACGTAGCGGCAAATTACGATTCTCTTGCCCGTCTCCCACGCCTGTCAGTGTTGAGTCATTCGCCGCACTATCGCAGCGACATCGCTCGGGACACACCGCTTGCTCGTTGCCGGTGAGTTTTTTCTCTTGCGTCCCCCCGACCCCTCGACAGGAGCGAATAGCAGTGAATGGTTCCCGTCAAGTAATGGTAAAACAAAGTTACCAATCCAGCACTGGTCAAAGTGTAGTCATCTGCAGAGGCGAGTTGAGCTGGGTAACCAGAAAACGATACGGTATGGCCTGGCACTTCTTTTTCATCTGTAAATGAACTTGCTTGAGGAAACACTGTGCAAATAACTGCAACTTCTCAGAACCTGATCGCTTGCGGCATTGAGTGTGCACGATATCCGCGACATTGTAACGACTTACCGAAGGCGAATTTGTACAGCTTCAGTACCCTGATCATCCAGCTGAAGGCTCGACATCGCTACATGGGCGAAGAACATATCCTGAAAAGAATGAAATCTGTCAACGAAAGGAAAGTGATCGGTGAACTTAATCATCAGTGGATAGATGAGTAGGCTGTCAACGTGAAACATCAATGGGTACGATAGCTGAGTATAAGCTGTGGATAAAAGAGGATTATCATCATTTATCACCACCAGTTATCATCATCTATCAAAATCACTCTTATGACTAGTTTTTCAAGTATCCAAAAAAGTTGAAGAAAAGCAAAACGGAAGACATTGTGCCACCTACCTCGTTCCCTGGCGCTAGTTTGACGAATCCCGAGCAGACGTCCGCGCTTCCTGGACTACTCTTGGTGGGATCAGGAGTCTTTGTTTGACGGGTACCTGTTCAGGCATCGAAAAGACTCTGACCGATAAGTTTGAATCAATCCTGAATTGCGATATTGTAGCCTTTTGGTTATTGAAAATCCCCATGGAACCTTTATTCGAGAAAGGCCCACATAAGTTGGAGGACAATCGAAATCCCGATTTCTGGTGGTGAGATTTCTCTTTCATATGACGCGATCGTAGATCCCGTCAGTTTGTCAAAAGTGCAGTATTCACCTTGACAAATATGTTTGACGAGACTCCTACTCACCGCTAAATCGAGTTATTATACAAATTGGCCGAAAAACGTCAATCCGCCCACTGTGATAGATAATTGATTCACTATCTACCCCAACTTTAGCAGGCAGCAGCAAATTCCCAACGGTAGAGTCAGACAGGAACTTTCAGTATCCCTAGTGTGAAAATTCCACGACTCACATGTCTCCAGAAGAGGTCTGTTGGTGGCTGAACGAGCACTTGTGAACGCAACCAGTCCAAATTCTTTGTCAAGTATTTGTACAAACGTTTGCAATATATACTGAAAACCAAGTAGTCTTTGAAAAACCTGTCGACATCCTGGAAAGGGGCTAAACTCACGTGTGATTTTTGCATAGGTCTTTTACAGTATTCCGGTAATGATAATAAATCAGCTGACGAGTGAGTTCACCTGTAAATGAATCAATAAGTACCACAAGACTGATAGTTGTTAAAATGCCTGCGCTCGAGGGCACAGCCCATGCTCACTGAGGGCGGAGTTAGGCTTGCTATCACGTCTTTCTCACTGGTGCATCATTTGTTCTGAAAATAGAGCGCCAGATAGGATTAAGAGCACAGATGCGCAAGGCACGATGATAGGCTTGGCGCCGCCCACAAGATTGGCGTGGACTGTGATATTAACTTGTGCCTGCTCGGAAACTCCGATAGTATCAAGAGAGATGTATCAGGAACTATAATACGAACTGCTTTTCTAAAGTCTAGCCGTCCAAGAAACTTTACGCACTCCCGCAAGAACCCTCTCGAAATTGCAATGGAGATATGTTGAGCAGCATTGAAGGTCTGTTCCACGCTGTTTGTATGGGCGGAGATGGATCTAGTATTATGCTTCCCTCACTACTGATTCGAACCTTCCATCGAAGGTAGTTCATTGGTGGGGTACATCAGTGAGGAGTAGGCTCGGCGCCGCCCAACTGACGAGCATGGAATGCGCCTCCAGAAGAGATATCAGTTGCACTGTTTGAATGAAAAATACATAAAGGTAATAAGTCACCTTCAGCTACTCCAGCAGCATAGGCTTGCACATCGTAGGCATGTCCAGGAAACGTCTCGATTTCCAGGATACCCCAACCTGAAAGTAAAGATTCTTCCATCACCAAAAGACTGTTACCCTCGCCGAAGCGGGCGACGGTATTAATTTGGAGGGGGGGGGGCGAGGGAAGGGAAGGGGAGTAGATGTCCGTTTTGGGGAAGGGGGAAGGGAAGGGGAGGAAGGGACCGGGGAGGAAAGGGAGGGGAGGAAGGGGAGGGGAAGTGGACACAAGCGTGACTGACCACACAGCGCCTCTGTGCCATTGTCCCTAACCGAGGGTTACGCTTGAAGAGCAGACGATCAGAGTCGCGTAGAGATTGCTTGCTCTACTACGGGAGCGGAATGTTAAAAGCGACTAGCTCCGACCCTCTGCAATTCAAGATATGTGCAGTTGGTGAAATCACTTCAATTCAGCTGTCGCCACAGGTTCTTCAGCGCGAGCAGTCGCAAGGTGTGGGTCGGAGCTGGTGAGTAGACGAGTTTACAAACCGACTTTGCCATAAAAACCAGATCAAATGCATGCCTTTCGTTCACATATAATTCAGGGCAAGTTATATAAATCACTGACCCGGTTGTATTGACCTGATTCGTGAATCTTCCAAGGGCGACTTGTGACTCCTTCTTCTTCACAATGTTTGCCCTTGACAATATCCAGCAAGTTATCCTCGGTTCCATGGGTCATGAACAGATTGGACGAGCGTACCATCGTGGAAAGCTGTGACGTTCCGTTGTTTTGCTTTTCTCTCTTTTCGTATCGGTGGAAGCTCGCTGAAACACACAAAATATCGCCAAAAAAGCCAGAAGAGCGGTGGAAGGAAGATCATCTTATAGTTAGTGAAAATTCAAAGGCGGTTGGCCACGATTTAAAGAAAATTCCTAAGAACGAGTAGGATTAGAAGGCCTTGCAGGACGGAATGCCGCGACCCTGAGCAGCGCTGCGTACAGCTCGTTTCAGTCCTGTCAAGGGAAACGAGCTACGCGCAGCGCTCACTGCACATACAAGACCCGAACGCCCCACTCGTCCCCCTAGGATGCTCCCGCCCACAAATGGACGACCTTACCTGAGGCTGTATTGCTAATCATAATTGCCAAGTAAAAATACCGAAGCGAAGGGATTGGTGTGAAGCGGCCGTGATGCTGCATGGGATTTATGGGTACATACGTGCAGCCGTAATTTACCGTAGCGTTATTGGCAAGATGCCTACGGGAAACTCGTCCGAAACTGCATTTGTGAATCATTAGTAACGAAGGCTTTCTTCGCTGGTTTCAATTCACTTCGTTTTTTTTCGCTACCTTTCTCACTATATAGAACCCTGCTAGCATTCTAGGCCAAGTACCAAATCATCTTACCAACTGTCAACTTTAAATGAGTATTCCAACGTACAATATGAGTGAGTCCGTTTCCATATAATCTATAATCTAAGACTCTTCTACTTTCACTACTCGAAAGTGCGGTAAAAGATGCCAGGGTTTACGGGTTTGCAGTGTCCAGGTATCCCCTTATGATGAAGGACGTCCCTTGGAAGTGCCACAGGCTGATTGTAGTCTCGCGCATACTGCATACCTGCTTACCCTTTCTAATCTTTCGGGAGCTTAATGTTTCTTCGGAATAATCAACACAGTGCTAAGAAGAGCAACAGAACAACAAAAGAGCTATTTCATGCCAATTCTATGGGCGGGGATGGGCCTGTTGAGTCCTCCTTGTTCCGCCCTTCCTTTCTTATCTTCCTACATATGGTCGCCGTGATTGTGCATTTGAATGCAGCAGAGTGAACGAATAGTCTTATGAATTAGTTGCACCCCCCTCCCTCCCCCCACAACAGTTTCTGCGTCTCCAAAGTGGAGGAATAAGGGCTCAAGATGTCACCTTTCTCCCACGGACAACGCTATCCACACCTTACTCCCCAGTTGCATAGAGGGACGATAGACAAATGATATTACAATAACAATCGTGTGTATCAGGAGGCATTCATGTACTGTCCGTATAGATGGAAGAACAAGCTTCAGGGAACTCTTGAAAACTAACATGGTGTTCTATGAAGGATTAACTCAATCTTCGCCGTGAACCGATCCCTTCTTGGGATGGGCACGCACTCTCCTTCATTCACAGTCGCAGTGGCTTATCAAATGCGATTGGGTCCAATGACTACCGAGGGGCAGTCGGTGCATATGTCAGTGTTATTATCCTCCTAGACAGGTCTGGTACCAATACACCGTCCCCGGAGGATAAAAGGTTTGTGTTATCTGAGCGGGCACCGATCCGGGATTGATCCCAAGACCGCGCGCGGCAAGCGCGTTACTTGCCAATGCATCACACCGTCTCAGTCTTCCACAGCTATCAGCGAAAATAGTCCCATTTTGCACACTGTAGAGCTTTCTTCAAAGCATGAAGTGAAGCACCGCTATAATCATTCTTTGAAGGCAGCTGGCACTATAAATCCCTTAGGCAAGTAGGGTTAGTACGCCTAGCAGGATGGAATCCCCTCCCCAGGCGCTGCGTAACGCCTTTTCCAAGGAAGTTACCCTTATGAGGCCTTATTAAGCTGCAACATACCGACCCGGACGCCCACCGCGCCCGCCCGCCCACAAATGGACGACCATACCTGATGCTCGTATTGCTTCATTTGCGAAGTAAAATATGAAGCAAATTAATTCATAGGAAGCGGCCGCGGTGCTGCATGGATATATAAGTACATACGTGCAGTCGCATCTACCGTGACGGTTATTGGCACGATGCCTACGGGAAACTCGTCCGAAATTGCTTTCTGAGTCATGAAGAACGAAGGCTTTTCTTCGCAGGTTTTTGACCGTTTCACTTCGTTTTTTTCGCCGTTTCCCACTATATTTCTAGTATTTTAGACCGAGTACCAAATACAAATAAATTATCTGGTGGCTCTAAGGAGCAGAAAACATTATTGAAAAAAAAACATGTTTTATGTTTGCATGGCCATAGCAAGTGGGAAACAAATAAACGCTGACGTTGTCTTCTAAATAGTTCTTGCTCTCACGAATCTTTATACCCGTAGAAAACACTGCGCATAGCGCTAAGCATACAAGCAGTAGGCGCATACCCTGTGAGGTAAATTTTATTACAAGGAATTTCAAGAAAGAAACGCTAACGAAGAACAATAACGTAAGAGCGCGTTCGGCTGGGGAGGGGGAGGGGGAGGGGGCATTTTGGCAACCGTTTGCTACTTCTCGTCGCATGTTGTTGGCTTTTAGCAGAGAGTGGATCACCATATTTTTATAAGAGTTGAGAGAAGTAGTCCCTAGTATCACTTCACGGCTTCACAAGATTCCATAGGCTGATGGGAAGTGGCGAACGTGCAAATGACCTCCCCGCTCCCGAAGCGTACCAGTGCAACAGTGGGGTAAATGCGAATGGAGCAATTTTATGGCAGTGTAGATGTAGAATCTGACTAATTCATTAATGCAATGAAAATAGACGAGAAATGCATGAAAAACTGGCCATGGAGTACAGACAACTGGTATCGCTACCGGAATTGATCAATATCTGAACTCACGGCCATAGAAGAAGTTGAACAATGAGAGCGCTGATCGAGAACATGCCGACAGGAGATCCCGATAAATGAGCTAGGAGCAACTGATCAACGCGCCTGTTGCTTATCCTCGTTCCGAGGATTCTTCTTACTTTTTCCTTCCAAAAGAGTTTTTTCATCGTCTTTTGTTTTTTCTTACTCCCTTGTCTTCGTTACTATTCTTTTTCTTTTTCTTCTTTTCATCGTATCAGGACACTTGTCAACCACGAGACCACTGACCTTTCTCCTTTTTCTTACTCTTCCCTCCTTTCTTTCTTTTCTCTTTCCGATGCCTTTTCCTTCTCCCTTCTACATACCTGCTGAGCCGTACTAACGCGATGAGAAAATACCTGTGGACCCCTACTACGACAGCTTGTCCGGTGACAGAAGCCCGTGACCCTTTTACCGTATTTTTTAAGCGGAAGCGTATGGGCGGCTCAGAACTTCGAACAGAGCACGTCATCCGTTGTGCGAATCCCAACGTAAGGGGATGTATTAGGCTGCTGGGCAAAAAGGGTTCTCGAAGAACTCTTTCCTTGGCCCCCCCCCCCACCCTCGCAGCTCGACCAACAGAATAAAAGCTTGTAAAAAGTTCAGGGAATGTACGGCAAGTTTGTAGAATTCGTCAAGATCCGGTAAAGTGGTGGGTAGCGTTCGGTTTGTGAAGGGTCAAAATTCCTTGGGAAGGCAAGAGTTTCCAGCAAACACTTTCATTCGGAACGCGATGGTAGGCCAAAAAATGTAGCGCTTGACTCGAAGCGAATATACGGATAGCTTTTGATTTTCCGTTGTTTTCAGATGTGGCTGTCCTCCCGGACTTTTCAGGCGGCTTCCGGCAACTATTACTTTCTGCGCTAGTTGAACCGCCGAAGGCTACTCCGCCTAACTGCTGAATTTAGGGAAAGTTCGGATGGGAGACGAAGGTATTGGAGGTTGAGGTTGCTAGTGGAGTAACCCTCCTTTTGGGGTAACATTATGGCACAGCAAATTTCTCATATCCCCAATGATGTGCTCTGTTCGTTGCATAGATAAAGAGTTCAGCGAAAGCGATTTCGAATTAGCATCAATTTATCGAATTTCATGCACTTTCATTTGAGTAGTGCAGCGTGTAACACCCCACGTTCAAAGTAAATTTCAGTATAGTAATTGATTTAGAGAGCCGAGGGAATGATAAAAAGGCCATATGTCCATGAAACACCGCTGAAAATGTGAGAGAGTGAGCTAGCGCACGTAGGAATCTCCAATGAGGAGTCGTATTTGACCTGGTGGTGGAAGTATCTCTTCTGATAATTGATTTTTCCTATTTCTCTTGCGCTATCCACATCTTCTTTTTTCTGGTGGGGTGGGGGGGTCGTACTTGGCCTCAGGAGAATTTCCTTCCTCTCATTGACTTTTCGCGGTTTTTCCCGTTTCACATGTGCTGTGTGCTATATGCCCACATCGCCTCGCTCGTCTGCACTTATGGGGGAAAACTGGAAAGATTGAAAATTGCAAAGATTTCTATAAAAGTGGTGGGAAGTTGAGAGAAGTCAGTAGGATGGGGAGAAGGGTCGTATTTTGCACCAACTCTCCCCAATCAGATGACGTGCCTTGTGCCCTGAGATAGCGTGCTCGTCCGGTAAGCGTGAGGTACCGGTTCGAGTACCGCTTGGGAACAAGAGTTTTGCGCATAAATCAGCATTATTATTACGTATAGCTCAAAGAACCTGTTCCAGGTTTCTCAAGAGCAATCATAACAATAAAATAGCTATTCAAAATGGTACAGTAGTAACGAGAAAGGTTATCAGCATAAATTCCTCAGAATTCGAAAACATATAAAAGTTGCAAATCAATCGACTTTGGCGCATTAGTGTAGCAATTGCGCTTGGCGAGAGATAACATGATCGCAGTAGTAGGTGATAAGTTATCAGCGAAGCGAAGTTTTTTCTTACTAGAATCGTAAAAGTTACGCTCACAAGTTGCAATAAACGCTCGAGTGATGTTAAAACCTTTGAAACGGGACAGCATTGCCAAGGTTATTCCATGACTCATAAAATGCTCTGTTAACACTGAATATCGCGGGCAATGCAGTTGTTAGCCGATTCCCCACATAATCCATAATTTCCATCTGGGGGTAGAAAATGATGCTTACTCAAGACTATAGCTATAATAAAGGCAGTACTGCCGGTGGGTACAGTGCACTCTTCCAATCGCCTTCACTCGAGTTTTCCCGCAGATGCGATGTGCTGATAGCGCGGTCGAGACGGAGTAGAAAGGGCAACAAGCAGCTTGGTCGGAGAAGTCAGTCAATGACCGAAGAGGAAACTGGCCAGGCGATCTAGGGAGAACTCTGCCGGTCTACCTGCTACCTTCAGTATTACATCCGCTCAAGAAGCTGTCAGCCAATTCACTTCGCGATAAGGTGGTATCGTTATCTCGTACTTTTAAGCCGCGGTGATGGTACTTCTCTGGGCTTGCAGACGAATTTCCCATCTTGTCCAGAGACAGTGCCTGCACACCGAGTGAACCCGAGCAGAGAAAGCATCATAGGCCGTACCTGGTCGATGGAGGGAGGGGGGGGTCGTATTCAGTAGGCAATATAATGATCTGACATGAAGCTTAAAAGCACCCGTCACGATCAATGGTGGGTGTTGAGGCCAAATACCAGCGAGAAGGTGGCAAGTAACTCAGGACTGAAGAAAAAAGGAGAGTAAACCTCTGGAAGTGGATAGACCGAACTGAGCTCGTAGGCCGCGTAAGGCAAAGAAAAAGCGTGCTTGGTCGAGTTTTCTTTTGCTACTATCATAAACGGCATTAGCCCTCTTCTCTTATCACATCATTTGGAATGCAATAAGTTAGTAGCGGAACAACCGAACCGCGAGGAAGCTTTTGGATATGAACGTCGGGCGTGACACGGAGCCTTGAG
>MU948028.1:0-13302 GCA_036418165.1 Cooperia oncophora
GGAGAAAGCTAGTGTTGTTCCATCCATGTAGCCACTGCGCTAGTGAGACAGCCTTCACGGCGGCGCCGTATGCGAGGCATTCGCATCAGGACCTAACTGACTTTATGTGCTACCGTATGTCGGTTTAAGGAACCAAGAAAAACTAGCATTTCTACGAATTGCCACAACATGAGTATAACCAAGTGCTTATGCAGAGAGAAGGAGAAGATTCTTGAGGCTCTTCACAACCTAGGAGATTTTCCTTATTCAGCATGAATGAGTTTCATGGAAGTGTTCAATGAAAGGAAGCACAGTTTATTTCAGCCAGCCTACAATAATCTTCTGCTAATACCACCTGAGATATCCTCAATGGAATTTCTTTTACGGAACATCGAAGTCTATTCATTTGGTAAAAATAAATAGAAAAAAATACACTTGTGTTCTCACATCCTATGAGAATCTCTTGGGCACACATATGCAGAACGTTAGGAAGTCCGCACGTTGATCGTGTGAAAAGTGACAGTCAACCACTGCGCCCTCCCAACTGGTGCGCTCCTTACTCCAGAGCGGTAAAGCGAAGGGGAGGGGGGTGCACCAATAAGGCAGAGACTCTCTCGGCTTTTTCTACCGAAACTGGCACTGTGGAAGGACAGTAGATATATTAGTCTGGAGGATCCATAGTTCTGAGAAAACTGAGAGCGGGAGAATGTACAATCTTGTTCACTGGGAAGGTTGAGGCATAACAAGGGGCTGGCTTGCGCAATACCAGCCCGTTTTCCAACAATTGTTATCGCTGGTCCGAATTAACAATTGTTGGAGAACAAAAATTGTTGTGAAACGTAGTTGCAGCAAATGCTTCTCATGACACACCCAGCATCCGCAGCAGAAAAAAGATTGTACAATTAAGTGTTAGATGGAAAGCGACTGACCCCGCCTATTGCATTTCAGGAGAATGAGATCCGCAGATTCTCTGGGACTTGTTAGGACCTCTGGATTTTACTCTTCTTTGCTCGCTTTCGTTCTGTTTGCTATTTCCTATTGCATTTCAGGAGAATCGAGACCGCAGATTCTCGGCACTCTGTTGAACTCTTGATTTTACATTTTTCCTTGCTCGCTTTCGTCTGTTTCTATCTTCCTCATTGATTTCAGCGGAGAATGAGATCCGCAGCATTGCTTGGACTTGGTTGACTCTCTGGTATTATTTACATTTCCTGGTCACTTTCGATTTCGTTCTTTTTCTCTAGTTCTACTATTTAGCGAGGGGGCGGAGGGGAGGGGGGGGGGGGGGGGGGGCGGGCATTATGTGATTTTTGGGTATTTCCTGGAAAATAGAACTCAACGAAGAGTGAACAGCGGATAGTTTCAAGTACACTAAATACTCATCCATAACTTCCTCAGCATTCCAAAATTAGGAGGAATTGGCATTGTCCTGTGGAGGAAGATCACCCATATCGGAGATCGAACACCGGTATATAATGCTAATGCCAAGCTGTACGAAGCGCTACTTCAAAGGGCAAAGCCGGCGATCAGATATTGAGAGTGGTGCTGAATAGCAATCCAAGAATCCAACAAACCTAATTGAGTGCAGAGAGAGTGATTGATAGTATCACGGGCGAGAGCTGTTGTGGTGCAGGTGTGGTTGCCCAATTTGACACAGCTGTTTCTTAGTATATCAATAATGTTTTTGCGGATGTTCTTTTAGCAAGGTTGGCTTCTATCATTAGCCAGCATAACAGAAATTGGTGGCGGGTCAATGAAAACGGTGTCGCGCAAATTGAGATGAAAATGCTCTCCGCCTACACTCTCTCACCAGCTCGCGCCTCAAAAAAATGGTTGCCAAATCGCTGTCTGGCCTGCCTCTGCGGGCTCTACCTGCTCACAAGGGAGAGGAAGATGTCAGCTGATCGCGGGCAGTGCCTTTAAAAACTTCTACCCCATCTATGGCTGGCTATTGGACGTACAGTCACTGTCCCTGCAAACAAGAGGGCGTGAGGAGGGGAGGGGTGGATCGGAGAGTGACCAGGCTTATCACCAACTGTTGCAGGCTCAGAATGGCACCATGGGTGAAATAAAAGCCCCTGGCTGCGCTTCAATCTACACCCGTTACACGCCATTTCGTTTGCAGCGATATGACAAAATTTTACTCTCTATACTTTGCGGGTATCAAAAATAATCATATTAGCGACTGGCACGCAGCTATTGCCCAGCTGTCACAATTCCACGAGCGCTCAGTCGTGGCAACCCAAAAGGGCTGCCACCGGCGTGAATGTGTTGAGGGATAAACTGTAACTCGTCCAAAACATTTGTTAAACCACTGTTCAGAAAACTGGTTTAAAAAGCTTTTTATTCGCACCCAAAATAACAAACTAAGCAATAAGCACACGAATCGCAAATATTACACGCTTGCATCTGTTGTGGCGGCGAAATGTGGTCCAATTTGATCCAACGAGACATCTGAAACAAAACAATTACCTTTTGAATGGATGAAGTGAAATCATTCGAAAATCAAGAAAGAAAAGTAGGAATTTTTGTAGAATGAACGACACACTAACCCGTCGCCTCTGCAAACACCTCAGGAGAGCCCAGCGTTGCAATCTCTTCGTCGAATTTCTTCACAAACGCAGAAGTCTTTCGTAAGGTTTCCAGGATGTGGCTTTGTAGCCATTCCAAGCGGTCTTCGGAGTCAATCTATAGTGGAAATTTTGCTAATAATGGTGTTCCACAAGAAAAACAAGTACAGCTGTCAGTTTCAGACAGCTTTTGTAGTTCAGCACCCATGCTTCCGCATACGCTTTAACACGTTCCGGACCGCGTGACACACATGATGTGTCATACTTTTTTCTCTCTGCGCCGTTTCATACGGTCCATTTGGCATCTTATTCATGCTCCGAAGTTATCAGAACACGTTTTCAGGCACAGAATACACATATTTCGAGAAATAGTATGAAATGTGCTGATGTAAGTTAAAAAATAACGAAATTATGCGGACAGTCCTCGAAGCAACGGCACGGTCCGGAAATGTAGATGTGAAATAAGTATCGATTTCTCGCGCTCATAATCAGTAACTACTGGTGGCAGAACTGACAATTCCTTTCGTAGGCAACCGTAGAAAACTCTCAAATGAGATCCATACTGGCTCCAAGAGTTTTATGAGCATAAGGTGAAGAATCAATGAGTGTAGAAATGGGAAACGGCGTTGGTGTGTGGGGAGAAGGTACACAAAAGACGGAGACCCCTTCGGTATAAAGTGATGGTAAAACGAAATAAAGGCGAGGATTGATTAGGGAGACGGAGGCTGCTTATGACAGAGCCTTGGCGTTCTTATAAGCACTTTCAGGTCACGATAAGTCACTTTCGAGATCTCTTACGGACCACGCCACTGTAAAAGAAGAGGCTTCTGTATGCCGACTAAATCACAAACGATTTTCCTTTAACTAACAAGAACTACAAAAGACGCCGGCCTTAATCAAAGTCAATCCTTACCATTTTCAACTGCCAATAAGCTTTGGAAAACTGCGCACTATAAAAGCACTAAAGCAGGGGAGTCCCACCATAACTTCCATGGAACTTGAATGGAGACCTGGGTAGATCGATAGAGTCTATAAGGTTATTTACAAATATAGATAGCAAAACTGCAACCTGCATTTCACAAGCAACTTATGAGCAGGTAAAGTTTGTAATGGTGCGAGTACGGGTGGTTGGTCGGGCTGCTGAAGCACCACGAGGAAATCCCCATATGTCTGAAATCGGTGGTTGCGGGTTCCGTGGTAAGTTAGACAACTGAACCGACGTATGCGATTCCTCGCTTATGCTTCACAGCTCACCACCAAGCCTCCACCCTACTGCACCATTACAAACTTTACCTGCTCATAAGTTGCTTGTGAAATGCAGGTTGCAGTTTTGCTATCTATATTTGTAAACAACTCTTATCGACAACCAGGTCTCCATGGTTCTGCCAGGTCTCCAAAGTTCCGATGGTAAGGCCTGGCGGGACTTCCCCGGCTAGTGAATAAGGTTGATCTATACGAGTGAAAGCAGCTCACCCCGGTATCACGTCGCGGAAATAATCGATCGACCGAACGGCCCAAGTCAGCAGACACGGACTCGAAGCGCATCCAGCGTATTCGCATGGCCTTCAGTTGTGTAGTCAGCAAGAGCAGCACGTAATACCTGCAACAAACCATAACTGAGGAAGGGCGTCAGAGGACAATGCACCAGTACCTTCGGTTCACCGTGGCGGCCGAACTTCACCGTGAATCTACATCAACGGGTGATCATAGGGCTTTCTTAATACGACTGAAACAACTACTTCCACAGTCAGCTTCGTGCTCAAGCCAACTTTGCAGGTGAGCTCTGTGTCATTAGAATATCGCAAATCCACTCTCGAGTGTCCGAGCAATTTACGAGTGCGTGAAACTCGTACGAGGGGTGGGAGGGAAAGAGCCCAAGACAGTGTTAGCAGAACTGGGTAAATACTGTGCATTCGACTCTCGACCACCGCCTTGAGAGGCTTCCGAGAACGATTCTTAATGGAAAAATTTGAAACATTTCCTATACCAACGAATGTTTTCCTCACTACTATGAAATATGAGAAAAATCACCTGAAGTACACGAATTTATCGATCAGTTCACAGATATCGACAAATACAATCGCACGACAGAGCGGGGGTACAGGGGCGGCCACTTCGAGATCAGCTTGGTACCTTAAATTTCGGAACTATTATAAAACATCACTGCATCATGGTTGGACATTCCTAGTCACCTGTTCACAGCAAGAGCCCAATCAGCTTCACTCGCAGTTCCAGTTGCTATCGGGGTTAGTGCATTGCACTTGGCACCAGCATTATGCAGAGAAGCCTGAAAAGAACTCAATTAAGTTAGATTGGATAGGCAAATTAAAGAAATGAGAAACTGCACGGAATAAAAGTTGCGATCAATAAGCGATGAGAGCCGATGACTGAGATTCACCCACTTACCTTAGACCATTCATCAACATTTCGTCCTCCTCCACTTCTACGAATAGCATTCTGATGACAATCAATATGCACCATCACCATTTGACTGACGGTAGCCAGCTGAGGCACTCGAGCATCATTGGTCATAGGAGAAGCGAACGCGTAGCTATTAAATACTAGTTAAGAAATACTTCTTTCGGAAAAAAACAACTATGAAATCAGATATTTCTATTAAAGGCAGTTGGCACGATAAATCCATAAAGACGAGTAGGATAAGCTTGGCAAGACGGAATTGACGGAATTCCGCGCCCCTGAGCAGGCGCTGCGTAGCGCCTTTCCCAAGGAACCCCTTATAAGGGCCCTATCAAGCTACAACATACCGACCCGAACGCCCACCACGCCCGCCCGCCCACAAATGGACGACCGTTCCTGACGCTCGTATTGATTCATTTGCTAAGCAAATTATGAAGCGAAGGGATTGGTATGAAGCGGCTGCTGCATGGATATATGAGTACACATATGCAGCCGTATCTTCGGTAGCGGTTATTGGCAAGATGCCTACGGGAAACTCGTCCGAAATCGATTTTCAAGTCACTGAGAACGGAGGCTTTTTCTTCGCAGGATTTTGACCGTTTCACTCCGTTCTTTCGCCATTTTCCCCACTATATAGCGCCCTGCTAGCATTTTACCAACTGCCTTTAATGTTGATTACGACTTGTGGCTAATATGCTTAACAGATAAACTAAGCATAGTCCTTGTTTAGCTGCTTCGAATCGGGCTTCTGTAGCTTTCACAGCTAGCTAGAGCCGGACTTGTAAAACAAAAGAATGGTGTGGATAGGGTAAGGTAGAAAAGTGTGAAAAAAAACTCACGCGGCTGCCACCCGTGTTCCTTGGAACAACGGCTCCCGACAGATGCAGCACGAAGCAAGTGGATCTGTGACTCCTTCAAGGGCTGGTTCGTTCGCTATACGTCTGTGGGCCACCTATAAAAATTACAAAAAAAGTAATCCTGTCTTACGAGTTCTCTCGGAAGGATGGGTGAAGATACTGGATAGTAACGTTCAAGCTTTTGGCCACTCCTCGCGTTTTAAGTTGACTGTTATGCTGTTTCGTGTTCATATGCAGTTTCCGATGCACTTTAGTAACTACTGTTGTCTAGTCCTGACAGTAGTGCTTTCCTTTAGGCCGCGTATATGAGAGAGCGCGGCGGGCGTAGATCAATTTTGGCGTTGCAGCCGGCTTTTGATGGAATAGCTGTTTGTATTGGCGGTTGTATTATTAGGTTGTCCGGAAAGTTCTTAGCGTTTTGGGTGTTTAACTTTAAACGATCATAACTTTCTTAACACTCATCGGATTTAATCCAAATAAGCACCATTCGAATCAGCACACTTTTGCCAATGTGGCAGCAGTCGAGAAATCCCATCAAAGAAAAAAACTGGGTGGTCGAGAATCCACGAAATCTGCGAAGGTCTTTTTTGCCTGGTCCTGTTTGATGAAGTATTTCTCAGCAGGAAAGTTCTGAAAATGTCTGAAAAGGTGACAGTCGGTTGGTGAAAGGTCTAGAGAATATGGTGGGTGAGGTAGAACTTCAACTCCCAATTCGTTCAATTTATGGATAGTGATTTGTGAAACGTGTGGGCGGGGCGTGACAGTCTTGTCATGCAAAAGAATCGGACCCTTTCTTTTGATAAGTGTTGGCTGCAGCTGACAATATTTTCGGTACATTTGGTCGGTTTGTTCACAGTAGGGTTCTGCTGTGATGGTTTGGCCTGGTGATGAAAAGTTATAGTGGATTACAACAGCCGATGACCACCAAACCTGACCAGAATTTTTTTTTCGCGAGGGTTCGGCTTTGAAAATTACCTCGGTGGTTCCTCCAAATCCAACCACTGTCCGGAACGTCTCCTGTTATCATACATGATCCATTTTTCATCACAGGTGACAAATCCGTTCAAAAACGGGTCAATTCTTTTGCGCAAAAGCAGTGAAGAAGGAACCTCGAGACGTGCCGATTCCTGCCGGTCACTCCGATTGTGGGGCACCCAATTGTCGAGTTTTTTCACCTTCCCAATGCGTTCCAGACCATCTGCAACAGTGGATTTGCCAAGGCCTAGCTCTTCTGCTATCTCTCGAACTGTTTGGGATGGGTCAACCTTCAAAATCCCCCTAAAATCCTCGTCAGATATTGCTTTAGGTCGACCGCTATGAGGTTCATCTTCAAGGCTGAAATCTCCAGAACGAAATTTGTTGAGCCATTGCCGCACAGTGCTTTCTCTAGCACTATTGGGCCCCCACACCTGGTTAATTTGTTGAGCTGTTTCGATTGCGGATTGCCCCAATTTATAGTCGAAGAAAAAAATCGTCCGAAGTGCTCTTTTCACATGCTTGAAAAAATCTTGAAAAAAGGGTTTATCAAGCAATGGTGAAACGGCAATTATACCATCAGATAGCGCAAGAAATTCTCTACAGGATGTGCTACTGAGAAGCAAGGCAGAATGAGTTTTTAATCAGCAGTGAATGTACAAAGATTAGGTGCACAAAACGCTAAGAACTTTCCGGACAACCTAATAGTTTTCGTCCAGCACAAGACAGGATTGTCTCTAATGAAAACATCCCATAAAAAACGCATGCTACGCCACGTTGGCCCTCTCCATCCTTGGATGAGGAGGCGACAGACACCATAGAAGAATCGCCATCACGCAAAAATTTTCGCTTTTTTTTCTCCTGCTGAACTATCTTCTTGCGAAATATCATACCTCTCTCTACAATTGTTCAATCATTTCTATCCTACTTGTCTTTTGATAATCATTAAAACAGTGGATGCGGCCTCTAGTTAACATGGCTCACCGCGGGTATAGTTAACATGGCCTCACCGGGGTTACGTTGCTCATCACTCCCAGTTTGCCACCACTGCACGCGACAAGTTGCAAAGTTGGACGCTCGACCATCGATAAGCATGTCCCGAAATTTTTGGATATTTTGACCATTTCGCCCACACTTCATTTCCCCGCATTTCACCTGCCTCTGTGTCGCTCAGTTCTTTTCTACATTATCCCTATTTTCTTCAGCATATTTCCCTTTCCTTAAACTTAGCACAGATCTAAGAGTGCTGCAGGAAATGGAGGGATAGAAACTACAAAAGGGCTTTCGTGGAGAAATACTATTGGATGGAACAACCCGAAATAGTTAACATACCTTCACTTCACCCGATTTTCCCATCTGCATTCCCATCTCACGTAACTGCTTATTACGCATGGCCATTGCCATTTGCCGTTTTTTCTGCCGGGTTTCTTGACGTACATTCTCGATTTGAGCCGCTACCTGCAACGCAAGTCAAAAATTGAAACGGGAAGAGAATTTTACGCAACCAAAAATCAAAGATTCAAGTTGAAGTAGAGCTTGAAGACAAGCTTTCCAAGATAGCTAGAAGACACGAGTGAAACACTACCTCAGTATTCTCTTTGAGTGCTTCAACAACATTCTCAGCCATGGTGCCTATGGAGTTGTCGGAAGCCACCTGAAACCGTGGATTTAGTAACCTGATCAGCGCTTCGAAAACGTGATACAGCAGTTAAACGGTGGAGTATGTGCAACGTTTTCTCGGCCAGAGCTCGTTGACTTGCTTCATGTGATCTCGCCATTCCATGCATGAACGACAGCATCTTAAAGCATTTCAATTGACGGTCTCACAAAGAACGTCCAGAAAAAGCTCGCATAATTGTGCAATGTTATCCGTTTTGGTCAAACCAACCAATTTCAAGGACGGCCGGAGGAGGAACGCTTTCCACTCTTGAGATTCAGTAGCCGAATAGAGTGGCGGATGATTTGACACAAGATGTGAGCATGCCTTGAATGGATTTAACGCTTGATAGCTGACAAAATGCTGCGGAAAACGGATATGTTTAGGTTAACAAACTTTAGACAGAACACCGCTATCCAAAATCAGCTGTTTCAGCTTTGCGGCTTCGGCACTGTTGAGAATTCCCGCAGTCACTTCACACAGTCTACCAACAGCTACCACACGCTCACTTCGAAGTGAGACATCACTGAAAAATGTCATTTTTGTTCGTGACGGGTAGAAAATGCAAGACGAGGAGACTGATCTGAGTTGATGCCTCTCCTCATTTATTTGTGATGGAGGAACAGGGACACTACTTCGACTGTCTGGATACTAAACGAAACTCCATGGCTGGGATTTCGACCCCTGACCTCTTGAACGAGAATCAACTGCTTGGAGCGAAATCGCTTGGTGCGTGTGCTATCGACGTCGGAGCTAAAACTGGCCTGTGACCCTGCGCCGGCGAAACGTTCGCCAGAGCGTATTCTTTCAAGCGAATGCAATATTAGGCCCAAAAGGACGGAAATTTTCACCAGCAGTACCGCTTGGGGAAAACTTTCATCGAAATATGACCTGCATTTCGAAGGGTGGGACGGCAAAGGGTAAGCAGTGCCAGCAAAGCTACCCCTTTAGTTTTTTTTTCACAAACAGCCGTTTTCGCGAAGTTTGCGACGATTCTAAAAGCGCAAGAGCGACGAGTCATAAGACAAAGAGCGAAAAGCTGGGATCGAAGCTGGACCTCAGCCTGGTTTCTCCTTTCGAGAACCTCGCCGTTCACGACAACCCCCCCCCCAAACTAAGGTACTCAACACGCTCGATGTGACTCTAACAACCTATATAGGGTAGCTGATGCCTTCCGACCGTCATTTAATGTGCATCTTCCAGTCAGCCTACTTTGAGCAATTGACCTCAGCAGCATTTGTCTAAACTGTAATGAACCAAACAAGACCGAAGTTCATCTGAAGTCAAACTCACTTTGTCTCGTCAATTTCTTTCCACTGGCACGTTTTGATGTACATGGCAATGAGAGCTTTCTCAGCTTCCTCGTTACCCACAACGAGGTTACCGATGACTCGTGAAACTTGAGCACAGAACTTGTTCACGCTTTCGGAACCTGCAATATGTAACAGTAAAACGTGGGAAGCTCAAAAGCGGGTCATGCGGCCAAAAGAAGTGACCACTCCCACGAATATTCGTTTTCACGCCCAACTGGTTCACGTAGAAAACTGGTTCACGACAGCGTTTTCACGCTTCCACCCTATCTACAGCGTATGCCATAGCAGTACTGATAGCGGTGCTACACACACAAAAGATGGACCCTCACTTCAAAAGTACGCATTTTGTCCGACCCAGCCTAAATGAGAGAGTAGCTGTGTAGGCGGGCCGATGAAAAAAGAAAATCTTCTACCTTCCATCTGCGCAATCATGAAAGGATAAAGTCTTCGCCGTTGATTAAATTTTTTTTGAGATGCGGCACGCATCCTACTTTCATTTAAAATCGTGGTTTATTGAATGGGATAAGGTCCCTAGAATGACACACCGGGACCGGCCGATAGAAGGGAGGGGGATTTCTGGCTGGATCCTTGGACTGTGTGCGTAGTGAAGCTACTTGCACTACACCACCTCCGCCCTAAGGACAATCATAAGTATAGAAAATCTCACCGGAATCAGGACGTGCCATTACAAACGACAAAAGCCATTCAGCGTCTTCCTTGGAAATACCGGTCAAGATCTAAATAGAAATTGTTATTTATATAGCAGACTAAAAAAATAGAAGAAAACCTGACCGGATGCACAGCTGGATCATTCACTATGGCAGAAATCATTTGAAGATATTCAAGACCTATTTGGAGAACGCCTTCATCCGTAGAGCGAAGGGACACGCACGAGTGTAGCACCTGAAAATGTTGTTTTACTCCTACTGTGCCAATCTTAGTCATTTCATGCGTTAGAGGGGCCACTGGTGCTCACAAGGACCCAACAATCGCCGACACTCTTTGCGAGGAGACGGTCAAGACAATCGCCATTTGCCGCTCCGTCGCGCGCGGTAATAGACGCGGCATTTTCTTATTTTGTTTTAGCGTTCCGATTAGAGCACCGGTTTCATGTAGATTACGATAACGTAAATGCACACAGTACATTGTCCTATCGCCATCCACGACCTATCAGCATCCCCATTTGCGGGCTCGACGTCACACGACACGCCCATCAGCGCGGCGAATTACGACTTTCTTGCCACATACCCCTTTTTACGCATGACAGAGGCCTAAGACCTTTTTTAGAGAACAGCATATACCTTCATGAAGGCATTGATAGCACCCGACGATACTAGGTCCACTCGTCCTTGTTCTGTTTTCACACAACGTTCGAAGAGTTTTCGTAGTTGACCAAGGAGGAACCTAAATTAGAGAAAAATTTAATAAGGCATTATGAAAAACAGCAGATAGCACAACAATCTCCCTAGAAAGAGAATAATATTGAGGCAGTTCTCTATCAGCACAGTAAACAGAATATGTAAAATCGAAGTAGCGTTACAGCCAATGTTAACGACAAAGAAATCAAAATGAACGCGGCTAGTAAATTCACCCCTGTTAGGGAAATTATTCAACATTTTCTAAAGTCCTACCTGCCAGCACTTCCGGTATCAGCCAAGCCAATCAACCGTAGCGCCCGCGTTAAGCCACCACACTGTGACAAAGCACCAGTTAGTGACGATAGTGTCTCGTCCTCTTCTGCCTCGCCTGAAAAACACGAATTTTGAAATGTTGCCCAGTGGAAGAAGAGTTCTCTCCACTGATCAGTGATGGTCCGTCCTATAATGAAAAGGAAGCCAATCATTGGAAGAGCAACTTTTTTTGAGGAAAAGAAATAACTAGAAACGAAAACGTTACTATGGAAGAATTCCTTTACCTCCGTCAGCTTCACCAAGTGTGGACACAAACGTCTCTACTGCATCTCCAAGCAAACCACGCATTCTATAAACGATCACCATCGGTTGTCCGGGATTCGCTTTCTTCCATAACTTGTCATAGACGGCTCGTACTGGCAGAGACAACGAAATGATCTGATTGTTCACCAGAAGCTGAAAGTGCGAACGCGATATATCTAACAGCCAGCTCATTAATATTATTTGACCTTTGATTCAATGATGAACTGAGTTGCAGTTTTGAAAAAGCGTTTTTTATACTGCGTCAATCAGAAGCGCTCAGCATAAAATCGTATAAAAAAGCAAATGACAGGTTATGAGACTCCACAGTGTTTAGATAACCCGGTTAGCTCCTAAAAAAGTTGAAGTGCTCAGCGCTCACCTCCATTCCATTGTCATCTTCCATAAGAGCGATCATCTCAGTATCACGGCAGATCTTATTCTTTATGTCTCGCATAAGCGGGCCGAGACCGACATCCGTAGACTGAAATCGTGACAATACGGCAATTCAGAATTCATTTCTATGTATGGAGAGTAAGAAGCATGTTCGCAAGGCCTGGGAGGGTGAGTTATAATGAGAAGAGAGGGTTCAGTGTTGTTAGCTGCGTACTCTGTGGCGTTTCAGAGAGGCTGGGTTAGACGCAGCGCCAGCCTGTTCTCCACACTTGTGGAAGCCGGCAAGCAATCACAATTGGTGGCGAGTAGGCTGGCGCCGGGCTAAACTGCTCCTCTGAAACGCTCCAGCCCCAACAAGGCTGTATATCTTCTTAGGACTTGCAGCACGGATTCCCGGCGTTAGTGCTAGTTCTCAGAGTTTGGATGTGAAAACACCGTGAATTATACCGCAATTGCATGCAAAATAACGTGCATTCACTGATTTTAAAGATGCGATAGTGCGCTATAGAAGACCACAGCTCGTCAGCTATGAATGGTCCATACGCATCACATCTTCGAAGCTTTGAATTATTTCAAAAGTGGGAAGTTCCAGAGACCCTGTGTTATGTATAAAACCTCAAGGCGTAAGAAAATTGACGATTTGCGTGGGCTCAGAACGAAACCGAAAACGAACCTTGTATGGATTGCCGGTCATCCTTCCCTGGAGGAAAGTCTTCCTGTGCAGGATCTTTCTCAATTTGTATATGAAAATCTTCCTCTTCCTTTTGTTCTGGGTTGAGAACATCCAAAATGACTGACACAATATGTGCCTGCAAAGGGATCCAGATTAATTTATGTATAAAAGGCCACATTTTGACACCACTGCAAAAATTTGTCCATATCCTTTTGAGGCACACCTATATAGGTCAGGAGACATCGTCACCGCGTATGGCAGTGCGATGGCTCCTCTAAATCACGTGCGGCTTATACAGTCGCGGTGAGGATCAGCCGAACGAGGCGATATCCACGGCGCTCTCTGAGCTACGAAAGGCACACAAGCAAGTGGGTGGGATAAGGTGTGAAAGCGGTCTTGGGGACAGAAATTATTTATTATCTACAAGGTTAGTTAAGGGACATAAATTAACTATTACTCCTAATCGATCAGTACCGGTCGGTTGCCAAATCCCTGCAAAGGAGCCTCTACCAAGTCTTTTTTGAAAAGTAGTG
>MU948031.1:0-10653 GCA_036418165.1 Cooperia oncophora
AAATCATGTTAGAAGTGTTGTGGTATAGACAGAGGCAGAACACTCCGCCTCTGTCGTTGCTCACGAACTCAGGATCTCGCGCGAGATTTAGTGGGAGCTTGCTACCCCTAATAATTCGGTAGTCCTGATCACGATTCTGACAAGTGTTTTTGGCGCCAGTGCCATCTGGCGCCAGCATGGCGCCAAACAGCCGGATATCTGAAAAGCCAAATTTTGTCCCCGTGTATCGAACCATCGACCTTTTTTACGTTTTTTTTTCTTTCCAGGAGCGCGCAGTGAAAATGAACCTCAGTTTTGTGGTCCTCGTATGTGCTCCTACAATATCTGGAAAACTGTTCCCAAGCCCAACGCACTGAACGACCTCCCTTGTAGAAATTTGAACATTCAACTCAGCGTACGTGAGACAGCTATTTATGTCCATTCCAAGTAGCCATAAGCTCAACCTGATGATACTAGCCAATGCTACTCATATAAAACTCCTGCTCTCAGTGGGGAATGGTTTTGAGTTACCACTGAATGTCGAGTATAGACCTAGCTACAATAACGGGTTCGAAAGGCCGTGGAGGTGGCCTTGAGAGAAATTTGTCGCCTTGAGTAAATTTTTTTTCAGTTGTTGACTATACCTGGTCTTTCTGTTTCTCGTTTACTGTATACCCTCAACCCCGTTTCCCCCTTCGCCCCCGGTCCGAAAGATTTTTGGGTGAAAAGCTGGAAAATGTGGGAAATTTCGAAAAGACTCGCAGAAAGCCAGTAACCTATAACAAAGTGGTAGATAGGTGCTGGGGAAGGAGGGGAGGAGGAGGTCGTACCGAGACCGTCCCTCGAAGTGGGGGGTCATACACCACCATTTCACACATGACGATGCTGTACCCCGTGGTCCTATCTAGACAGCCTCTCCTCGAGTTGACAGGTTTTAACATGATGGCTTGACGACCTTGCTCCAGCTTCACAAGAGTTCACAGGTTTCGCCAGAGTGAGACTTGTAAACCGGAACTAAGGAAGCAATGATAGTACAAAATGCCCCCGTTGCCGAACTGCGCCCTAGTATATCCATTTAAATCCCATGAAAATTTGAAATTATTTTCTGGTTAGTCCCATCAGGTGCTTTTAGCGTAGCCTTATTCGCGTAGCTGCTGCGGAAGCTATGTAACCTTGTAGCTATGTGTACGTTTTAGTTCTAATCGCTGAAATCCGTAATTGCGTATGTACTGATGTACCGTTTAGCGTTGTTGCAATAGACACGGTTATACAGTTGAGGCGGGGCCGAGGACGTGGAATGGGCCCATCCGCAACTGCGTTTTCCACCAATAGTGGCCGCTTTGAAGGGCAGAACCCGCGATTATTCGCCATCTCAGATAGTGGATTATGGGGGTTCCATATAGACGACAAGGGGTTGAGTAACACGACAGTGAAGAAAAAAATCACAAAAACATGTCGCTTGCCCTAGATAGAACCCCGTTTTGATCCCAGTTATGTACGTGCCCAATTAACTCTATCTCCCACACTGCGCTTTCTTACGCACATATGATTCACCGATAAAAACTCTAGTACGATCGTGCAAATGAGAATTTTCATGCTTTTTCATACTGCAATCCCGTTTTTCACTGAAAGCCGGGCGTTGAGTCTGGAGGCGGAGTCACTGGAAAAAAGGAGGAATCGCTGAACCTATATTGCGCTATAGCCCTCTAACTTGGAATTTCCAGCACGAAACGTTACAAGGTTGTTCGTCGTGGACGGCAAGCAACATCGGCACTCTCATTTCGCGGCATCTGTCCCTGCCCCCGAGATCGCGACGATATCGACCGTATCCTTTACGGTTTGCGTACCTGCGCTACACCTTCGAGTCTCAGCTTTCAAAACGATCAACCATGCAATAATTGAGTGCATTTTATGGGGGAAAAATCCGTGCTCTCGAGTTACGCACGTAATGTTGACGTAAATGCGTATCAGAATTTCGCAAACTCATTGAAGTGGAAAAGTACACAGCGGCAGCAACTAATCCGTTCTGAGAATGATATATGCCGTTTATTCAAATGTTGGCATTCGATTGCCATTATGCTCGTGGCAATGTAAATGTTAGGCTTCACCCAGTGTATGTGTGCGTGTGAAAACTCCTGCTGACATTCATTTCCTAAGAAAGGCGTACTTTCAAGAGGAAAGTGCAAATTTCTTTTCTAATTGCCGAATCACTTCAGCAGGCGGTGCTTGAGAAATTCGTTTACGAAACGAGTACTTGCAATCAGTTCCTAAGCCCCGAGTACCGCGGGAACTAATTGCTCTCTAAGAACTAGCTTTCAGGACTTAGCAGCTTCCAGACTACCCACCGGCGCATTCGGCGCAGCTCGGCGACGGGGGAAGGGTGCATTTTGAGAAACCTGTGAACTTTTGTGAAGCTGGAGCAAGCTCGTCGAGCCACCATGGTAAAACCTGTCAACTCTTGTAAGCTCACGAAATGGCTCTCTAGAAGGGCCGACAGGTGTATGAGATGCAAAATGACCCCCAACCCCCCCCTCCGTCGCCGAACTGCTTCTGGACGCCTCCTTAACCTACAGTTCGTCTACTTTGCCTGTCTCCGTGAATAGCCACTATTTTCTCTATTAAGCCGTCTCCGTCTATTTTCTCTAAAAATTAGAAGGAGGTGGTGTAGTGGCAAGTGGCACGCATAACACGGTCTTACCACGGTCCCGTAGTCAAATCTTAGATGGACTCTCGCCCAGGCCAACCAGAGCTTCTATTTTCAGGACGATGAATTGGTACCAGATTCGTTTGGGAGGTGAGAGTACTGACTAGTACATCGGCTGGCCCTCACAAGTCATTGTATAGGCCACTTCCATTCAGTAAGCCACTACGATTCAAGGCGGTGGCGGCATGTGTGGTGTGTCCTGAAAAGGCATTAATTGACAGATCGGACCTATTACTTACTTACAATTAGACTTAATACTTTGACTTTACAGCGGCATTCGGCGACGGGGGATGGGTTCATTTTGCGGAACCTGTGAACTTTTTTGTGGAGTGGAGCAGCTCGTCGACACGTAAAACTTGTCAACTCTTGTAAGCTTGTAAGCGAAATGGCTCTCTAGAAGGGCCGACAGGTGTATGAGATGCAAAATGACCCCCACCCCCCTCCCCCCCTCCCTCCCCCCTCCGTCGCCGAACTAGTTCTGGACCGCCTACTTTAATCTACAGTTTCGTCTACTCTGCCATGTTCCGAGAATAGCCACTATTTTCTTTATTAAGCCGTCTATTTTCTCTGAAAATTAGAGAGGAGGTGGTGTAGTGGCAAGTGGCACGCATAACACGGTCTTACCACGGTCCCGTAGTCAGATCTTAGATGGACTCTCGTCCAGACCAAGCAGTACGCTTTCTATTTTCAGGTACGACTGAATCTGGTACAGATTCGTAGGGGAGGTGAGAGTAAATGATAGGTACTCGCCTGGTCTCAACAAGTCATTGTATAGGCCACTTCCATTCAGTAAGCCACTACGATTCAAGGCGGTGGCGGCATGTGTGGTGTGTCCTGAAAAGGCATTAATTGACAGATGTGCGGATTACTTACTTCACAATTAAGAACTTAATACTTTGACCTTTATGGCGGCAGTTTTGATGATTGGGAGGGGGATAACTTTGGCATTTCGCGTGCTTTTATTAGTTCCGGGTTTCGGCAGTTCAAATACTCTGACAAAACCTGGTGGAACTCTCTGAAGGCTCACATGTGGTATCGCCAGATGGGGTGGGCCCATGGCGGGAAGGAGCAGAAGTGAAAATGCCCGCGTCGGCCGACTGCCCCGTACTTTATTATCTACAAAGTGTTCGCTATGAGTGTGCGAGAGCTGAGGTGGGCACATGGAAGAGGCAAAATTGCGTTCTTGGGCCGCCTGGTAATTGTTTAAGCAGCTGTCAGCGATTCAGAATAGTCCATCGCAAGAAGCAAGGCGCATTCCCGAATACATTCATCGTTGCATATATCCGAGGAAAAAAAAGAGGCTTCCACCAACGGCTGCATATTCCCATGCCTACTCTCATCTCTTATACATACGTCTCTCCTTCTCTTCCGTATGGACTCTCATCGCAGCCACAAGTCCACACCTCTTGTTTCCCTCAGATATGAACCACATGAATTCAGACCGCTCTGTCATTCTGAAGCATGCTTACAAGACTTGTCTACCGGCGTTTTTAATCTCAGTTTCTTTTCACATAGAAGTCTGAACAGGCGCGCTCCCAAGGCCTGGAGGCGGAGTCAGTAAAACTTTGCTCCTAAGCGCCTTTACCTCACAACTTTCCACCGCGAAATAGGTGCAATACTGTCCATTGCGGAACATTTTCGACACAATTTCTTTACTTTTCATAGATCATCGCGGATCGTTCACTTAAGAGACATTTTGTGGGTAAGACAGGGTAGTCTGGCACACAATGTTATGCATTACAATGATAATTGCTCTAATAGTGCAGTAATTACTGAGGAAAATGTTTGTAAGTAAGCTTGAATTGATTAGCTTCTCCGCCCCTTACATAGATAAGTCACACGCGCATCAGCCTCTACCTTATAGCTGTGCTCTTCTCCACCAGCAACTCTCTTTTTCAAGTTTGAATGTTTTAGCCAGAGGTTTTACGAACATCTCCATCTTGCTTGACGGTAGTTTACCTGGAGAAAAACAGGGGGATTTTTTGAAAAAAAACTTCAGAGAATCGGTAGGAAGCTAGGAAAATTTGAGAGATGGTAGGTAGGAAGGGCAAAAGGGGTCGTTCTTGAGGGAGAAGTTTGGGCTGGGAGGGGTGGATCGTAGCTTGCAGAGATTTTCCCCAGTGTCAGGACCTTAGCTTTAATGTAACTCCACTTTTCCTTATCTTTTTGCTGCCAGTCAGACCGAAGGTCAGAGTTCTTGGGATTGCGCCATGTTTCTGACTCCAGTGTGGATACCTAGTTTCATGTTGTTGTATGCAATAGCTTGCCTAATCCGAGTAAAAAAATGGGTTTCTCATTTTTCTCTTTCTCCCTGAATTTTCCTTCTTTTCCAGAAGAAGGTACTAAGAAAAGCGGCCGAGTAAAGGTGGGTTAGCACGCAGTGACCTCAAATTCAGAACCTCAAAACTGGACACTGTTCTCAATCCTTGTGCCTTCAGAGCCGTCGCGCCTGGGTCTTCAAGTCCCTTGACTGTCAGTATGACTTGCAGGGTCGAATCATAAAGAACAATTCGTGAGCCATAACCAGAGGACTCCCGCCGTTACGGAGAATTTTCGCAGAACAAGACATTTTTCCAAGACATTCTTTTCATTTTTATTACATTTTTCTGACTCATTTATCTACCGAACAAGATACGACCTGCCATCCCGCGGCCTTGGAATCCCTTTCCTGCTTAACTGACATACTACGTTTGAAAGGTTTTGCAGAGCCAAAAGGACGGTAGTCCTTTCCATCGCTGCGAGCATGACCGGAGTGCGCGCGGGGTGTGGAGCAATATCTCAGGAACCTGGGGCGCAGTAGACATACCAGGGAAATGTCAGCACTTTCGTAAGCCCTAGCATCAACACAAGGTTTTTAGCAGTTTCCAGTGAAACATCCGGCTGTGTTACGGTTTGGCTGGCGAGGTGTTTTGTACTTTCACCATTCTTCATGCCATGTTTTAACAAACTGCAGTACTGACTGTCAGGCTTTGACTCCTGTAAATCCCTGTGAAGTTGAAAAAATTGTTCGAGTGAGCCACTCTGGTCACAAGAAGCCCCCCCCCCCCTCTACCAAACTGGGGATTTGTAAAACTGAATAATGCCGAGTAGTCTACTTGATGTGAAACCATTCCCATATCCAACGTTTGTCTTCTCTATAAGGTGAAGTGCAATGAAAGTCTTTCTATAATGTCAAGAAGCATACGGTAGGGAAAGCCAAGCCCTACGACGTCACAGCAAAAGATTCAAGATTAACATTTATCTGAAAGAAAAATTTTCTTTAAAGGGGTTGGCTTTTCGAGAAACTGGGATTACAGTATGCTCCTTCGACAGGGTAATTGTTAGTTTTGCGCTCGATTCCCTGTAAGTTCCTGGCCTTGTGGAAGGATTCGACATGAGGTTCCTAACCGGGGAATCCGAGTTGCGGCGGAGCGGTGAAAGCGGCGTCGTATGTGGTCTCGCGTGAGCGACATTCGCACCAGGCTGCTCTGACAGAAAAAATAGTGTATGCAGAATCAGCCACATAGGGCACTGTTCCTACTGCAACTCGGAACTCCTGACTCTCATTTGAATACCGTCTTATTTCTGTGCGTCATCGGTTTATTTTGCGTCACTTCAGTTCTAGATTGGTTTATTTGATTATTGTACACAAATTGTTAAGATTATCTTATTATTTTATAAAATTACTTGCACTCCTTCTTCGACCTCTAGGAAACCGAAGGTAATGCGAAAGTGTTCGTGCGAGAGGGTTGCGAAGATTAAAGTAACTGCAGAAGTCATTCACGAGCAGCAAAGTAAAAATGGTGGCTACCTTGGAAGTACCTGAAAAAATCTGATTCATTTCGTTCGTTTTCGTTCAACAAGTTTATTTTGTTCTAGTTCGCGCTGTATCGAATATTCAATTAAAATAACGGAACTATGAACCTCCTAGAGGGTCATACTTCTTCTGAATGTATCGTATCGGCAAAGTGACCCTCCAGTCTATTCGCTGCCTCCGAGAACCTTCAACCTACGCCGATATTTATTTACTTATAGATGGTATAGCGGAGATGGTATAGCGTGATTGGCATCCGTGCCACGCGCTTTGCCCGAGGATCAAACAACAGATCGGTTCCTGCTCAAGCCAACCAAACCATTCACCACACGTGGACGGCAAATTGATACGGAATTCGTGTGGGAGTATGAAGGCTTTGACTTGTTGATCAGCTAGCCCCTCAAGTCATTGTACAGGCTTCAAAGCATTCAATACGTTACTACTGTTTTCAATAGAAGTAGAATGCTTGCTGCGTCCCAAAATTATTTACTTACTTATTTATTTATGTACATTGCATTTATTTATTTACTGGATGTAGTACTGCCGTAACACCGTAGGATGCACCTCTGGAAAAAACCGTAAAAAGAGAAATTCAGAAAACAAAAGGCATTCAGAGTTGGTATGTAGTGTCCGCAGCATTTTCGGAGTCTTTTCTCTCTTGAACGATCTCATTAACTTTCTTAATACTCATCGGATTTAATCGAAATAGGCACCATTCGAATCAGCACACTTTTGCCAATGTGACAGCAGTCGAGAAAAGCCATAAAAGGAAAAACTGGTTGTGCGTCAAGAATCCACGAAGATTTTTTTGCCCTCGGGTCCTTGAATTGTTGACTATTTTGCCAAGAAAGTTCTTAAAAATGTTCAAAAAAGGTCGATCGCTTTGTTGGTGAAAAGTCTGGGGAACTATGCGGGCTGAGGTAAGAACTTCAACCCAATTCGTTCAATTTATGGATAGTGATTTGTGAAACGTGTGGGCGGGCGTTGTCATGCAAAGAATCGGACCCTTTCTTTTGATAAGTGTTGGCTGCAGCTGACAAAATTTTCGGTACATTTCGTCGATTCCTTCACAGTAGGGTTCTGCTGTGTTGGTTTGGCCTGGTGTTAAAAAGTTATATTTGGTATTACACCGGCCACAACACTTGTGACCATTAATTCTTTTTTTTCGAGAGGATTCTGCCTTTTTGGAACATTGCCTCCGGTGCGTTCCTCGGCATTCTTAACCACTCATCCGTGTCTCCTTTATCACAACATAATCCACTTTCTCATCACGGTGACAACTCGCGTCCAAAAATTTTGTTGCGCAAGAACGCAGTGAAGGAAAACGTACGAGTAACGTCGCCAATTTCTGCAGGTTCACATCAAATTGGTGGGCACCCACTTGTAAAGTTTTTTCACCTTCCCAATGCTTTTCAGACCATCCGCAACAGTGGATTTGCCAACGCCTAGCTTTTCTGCAATCTCTCGAACTGTTTGGGATGGGTCAGCCTCCACAAACGCCTTCAAATCCTCGTCAGGTATTGCTTTAGGTCGACCGCTACGATTTGACCGCTACGAGGTTCATCTTCAAGGCTGAAATCTCCACAATGGAATTTGTCGAACCATTGTCGCACGGTGCTTTCTCCTACACTATTGGGCCCCCACACCTGGTTAATTTGTCGAGCTGTCTCGACTGCGGATTGACCCAATTTTTAGTTGAAGAAATATCGTCCAAAGTTGCTCTTTTGACATAGCTTCAAAAAGTTTGGGAAAAGGGGGTTTATCAAGCCAGATGGTGAAACGCGCAATATACCATTAGATAGCAAAACTGCTCCAGGTTGTACGGGACTGAGACGCAAAAGAAAATGAGTCTCCAATCAGCAATAAATGTGCAGAAAAATAGTAGCACAAACGCTGAGTACTTTCGGAACAACCCCTAATACAACCGAAAACGAAATATGCTTAAGAAAGAGCAACGCATCTCACCGTTGGGGGATAGCGTTGGAATTTCAATTTTTTTTATTTTCTACTTCTATTTACTTCTACTCTTTACTTCTATTTACGTCGTATGCTAAAACGGAATGAGACTCAAAAACCTCTCACCCAACCTTTAAGAGTGAAACTTCTCGAAAAGTGAGAAAAAAATTGGAGTTTTTCTCATTACACATTCAGATCGTTTTGATGCAGCGATACAGTAGAATGATCAGGTTTTTTTCGTTTATCCTGGAGCGTTCGGTTCAGCAAGAAGGACACAAAGAAATGTAATATTATTAACGTCATAATATAATTTGGTAATGTAATATTTTGTTAAAACAATTAATAATATAGTGTCGTAACATAATACTAATTGTTTTATTATGAATATAATGAATCCTTGTGACCGTCATGATAGAACAACTTCAAATCATGCAAAGCCTTCATCCTCGCGGTTCAGCATAGATATGATCCAACCGGCAAATCACGTTGAACCTGGGAGTACTGTAATGTGGCACAAAGGCCCTGCGGGGGGAAGCTGAGGGGCCGGGGAGCCAGTAAGCGATGAGTGCAACTCGCCCAGGTGTGGCGGGCAGGGCTGGGAGACCTCGGGGGGCTATTTAACTAGTACGTTGCGAGACCCCACGAGAAGCGTGCTTAGACGTCGACGGGGGAAGGGAGAGCGATCGTATTTGACTTTTGAAAAAAAGGCTGCCTGATGAATAAACTCCTCTCACTTTTTGTTATGTATGCAGTTTGCTGCTCGACGCATATGTTTTTTGGGAGTAAACTGCCGGAGAGTTTTTCGGCGGGAATTTCCGATTACAGCGGCAGGAAGTTCAGTGAGAGTTTGGAAGGCTGGCAGCAGGATAAAGGCATGCGATGAGGTTCGTATTTTGGAGTTTTCCCTCAACTGCAGGGCGGGCCTTGGCTCTGGTTCAATGCCCGACTGAGGTTAAGACTTCAGCCCATAGTTCAGCATACTTGCGATAGTCGTTAGTTTCTCTATGAGCATATAGAATTTCATGCCATGATCGCTGTACGCACTGAAGGGAGTCAAGAATGTCGTGAGAATGAATTTGATTGGAAAGCACACAGATCACTGAAAGTCTTTGTTCCCATGTAATTCAATTACTTCTTATGCCTCATATGTGCCAGGCAGCGGGTACGCTAATTTGGTTGTCGGTCGAACTGAAGGCTGATGTAGTACGAAATGGGGGCAACGCAGGAAAAAATGAGATCGGAACTGCTTGGGAAAGCTTCGTTGACATGCACAGTGGGGCCAAAAAAAAACCCCATGCATTGATCCGAGCTTACATAATCAGCAAAGTTTTCGCTGCCAGAACGGAGACGTGGATACGAGTGCCAGGGCAGAAGGTACCCGACATGTTCCTCTATAAGCACGAGCTCTCGCCCATCACCTTCATGTACACCAAAATATGAAGTCATCTCCAGTCGCACTGACTGGAGAAGACCTTTGGAATTCATGTCACCTCCAAACAGCTGCGAAACTTCTAGTATGGAGTCACCCATGGATAGCTTACCTGGAGAGACCAGTTCTCTCGAATCTGGTTTGGATGATCTCAAAATACGAGCAGGCTCCGAACAACGTCGTTACGGTCTAGGACATCATCTTCACCACAGTCGCCAAGGCGCTGGTTGATGGTATGGACCGGACGCACCTGGAATGGAAAGACCAATATTTTCTTCGTGGGCCCCGGACTGAAGGTGAGCGCTGGCGGTTACATCGACCAACTCAAGAAGAATATCTTCTCCACATGTCGTCCCCCGTACCTTCTTGGAAACTTTGTACTGCTACAGCATTGGGTGCCACCACATGGAATCGAAGGGCATTGGAGAAACTCTCGCCTACTTGGAATGGAAGGGGGCTGAATACCTAAAGAAGGTGGAATATCCAAGTAGGTCACCTGACCTGAATCCCTCAATTACCCGGTTCGGGCGGAGTTCAATAGGGTGGTCTACGGTGGCGGAGAAATCGACTATCTCCGCTTGATCGATCTTACGGCCACAACATCGCGGCGGTCGCGTGCCAGAATCTTTCGATGGCGCTCGTCCAGAAGGGCGGAGTGCGGAGTCTCATAATAGTATTTAATATGCTCTTTGAATATGGTGGTAAAAATGTCCGATCAGAATTCAATAAAGTGTAACTTATAGCGCCTCGAAAGTCAATGAAGGAAAAGTGACTTTTTTGCTTCACCCCCCC
>MU948035.1:0-11443 GCA_036418165.1 Cooperia oncophora
CAGCGTAGAGAAAATTTTTTTCTGATTGTTGACTGTACTCGCAATTTTTCCCGTTTCACATGGCTGTACAACGTCTCTCCTCCTATTTCGACAGCAGAATTTTGGGAAGAAACTGGAAAATTTCGAGGACGGGAAGTTCCGGATAAAAAACTAGGAAAAGTGGTGGCAAGTTTGGAACATCTAGGAAAGTAGTAGGTAGGATGGGAAAGGGGAGGTGGGGTCTGATCAGTGCAGGTGATTAGGGGAGTCGCATTTTTCGAGAATTCTTCAGCGGCAAGAATTGCTTTCTCCTGACATGCCCCCCTAACTGCGATAATATCAATTACATCTGGTTGAACTATGAGCGAGCAGAGTACAAGTAAGCAGATTTCCCACTGGGTTAACTGCACATGATCAGTCACGTTTCTAACTAGTAGGAATGAAAAACTCGTAATCATCGCTGTCAACATTATGTCAGTATCAATTTATTATAGTTAGTTGCTGTTAATCAATATTGCGCATTCGTAAGAGATGGCCCTTATTGCTCATTCTTACCGAAGTTGGCCCTTAGGGATCAAAAATGTGGACGTCAAATGCCGACATTCACACGCACTGGTCAACTAATGCAAAACATAGCTCATAATTCAGTGTTTCAAAAATGAGGAAAAGTACAGTTTTTCAAACTTGTCCTCACTTCACCAAACTGGTTCCGCTTCACGGACAGTGGGGTTATGTATTGTAGATTCAGTACTTGTTTGAACACCCTAAACCATTTCGAAGAAGGGAAAGATTGAGCTGTGAATGAAGAACAAATAAAGCCAGCGGTCAATTCCCTCTTGATGAGCCTCGCATTCTACCTCTTTTCAGAACTGTAGGAGCATTCGAATGCCATATAGCCTTTACATAGACATTTGAGGAGTTAGTGGGTATTCTTTTATCCTTCCGAAGTTAGCTGAAGCCATCCACCAGAAAGCTCTTGACTTTGATCAATCCTTTTTCAGAATACGCCATGCATTTGGCTTCGGTCTAGGATCAACATGGCATTTAAACGCGTATATGAAAAGACTTGTAAGAACAACCTACAAATCAGTGCAGTTTCCCTTTTAAACCGTCTTATAAGTTGGTCACCCTGGAGGATAGTAGGCTAGATCGACCAGGGAATTGGTCCCAGGATTGTGTCAGCGCTATTGCTAATGCCCAGTCCTCCCACTCGTGACAAGTGCTCTGCAGTTCAGTCCGTCAGAAGGGAGGGCTACGCTGTCTCACCTAACCGCGAAGGGTTGACCGAGCCTCCAGAAGTGGATGGCTGTAAGTGGCGCCACCCGGTGCTAAACTATCACCTCAATTTACCATAGATAACCTTCATCCTTTATTCGTTGAATCCAAGTAAGAAGATGAAAACTCGATGACGGATGCAGGGCCCAATCAGAAAACTATAAAACATCCTCCGTTCTCTCCACTACTGAATGACGCGAACTTTGGAGCAGAACTAGGCAATTTACATGATCCAACCGCCAATTCGACAATGTCACAAGTCACCGTAAAGGGCATGTATGCTAATCAAACGCTAGCGCTTTTTAACAGGTACTTCCACTAGTCAAATACCCACCAACCAACATCAGGCATACCTCACTAGATCAAACTATCCGGTATTGTACTTGAGTTTGTCGCGACCTCACTACAAAAGAATTTGAATTTTCGAAGGTAAGTAATCTTGTGCTCGGTGTCACTTAAAGGCAGCGCCCACGTTCATTTGATGTTCCCGCGCCCTCTCTGGATATCATAGCCCCCTATGAGGATGCAGTATGTACTAGTTTTGCATCTCAAAAAGGCGAGAGGATAGCGCCGTTCGCTAGTGAAGAGTCGGCCGCCCCGCCCACCTGGCCAGCATAGGGTTCTATATAGGGCATTTTCCATGATTTTTTCTGCTTTTTTTCTTCACTACTGGATCACGTATTATATGAGCTCCATAACTCATTATTCTTGAAAGCGGGCTCAGCCTTTAAAGGCTAAGCCAAAGCAGTTATGGCAGCCAGGTGGGCGGGCGGCATCCTCTTCACAAGCGGGTGGCGCCATCCTCTCGTATTTTTGAGCTGCGAAATTAGTACATCCTCCACCCTTGTCGACAAAGCTACGATATCTAAGGAGGGCGTAGGAACATCAAATGAACGCGGGCGCTGCCTTTAAATAGCACGTGCTCCAGTTGTCATCCCTCCCTCCAGTTTCTAAACCATTACATCAATTTTTCCATGTGATATCAGCCAATATGCTAGAATGACGCACTGCACTAATGATTTCGGCTTTGTCGCGTTCGTAAACGTCTGAGAAGCTAACGATGAGTGTGTTCAACTCCTAATTCCAGAGTCGGGAACAGTTTGCCGTACAATATTGCCGTTAGATTGACTCAAAGGTGTAGTCCATGTCGGCTGTAGGGGAGGAGTCAGACTTCCCAGCTCGCTAGTGGCTTCACTGACGGTAAGAGGGGGACGTCAAATCTAGGATGGTCCTTCCACCTGGGCAAGCCGTGTGTTCCATCGAACAAGCCGTGTGTTCCATCCATCAGGGACGGCAAACCGATATTCAGAATTGCCTCCGAGAACGAGAACACAGTCCACAAATGGTTCCTGTGATACATGGAAGAAGAAATCATGGCGCATATAAAACTAATGATTGGCCCCGGGGTTACCTTTCGCTTCTCAATTCTATAATACACTTTTTTTTTTTTTTTTGCAATTTTCAATTTTGCCTGAAGGAAGTGGGCATGATGACTGGGCGGGCGGTTGCTGCCAATGTCACTGGAGGAAGTTATGCGGAAGCGGCGTTTGCCTCACTTCCACCAGTGACGTTGGCCCACCCCCAGCTATTGTCCCACTGACATTAATTGAATCGCTGATATCTTTTTATACTAAATCTTTCATTGGGTTCGTATTTTATTTTCCTTAGGCAAAGATCGCCTCATTTCACACACTCTAACAAACTCGCCTTACCTTACACTTTTTTGAAAAAGTACGTTTTTCTCCCACCGACATGTTTACAGTACTGTCCGCCATTGACTCACAAACAACTCTGCACTTTCTCGTCGTGCACCGTTCGCTAAGGACTTTCTGTGTCACTGTACTTTGGGAGTTCTCGAAGATTTTTCAATGCAAAAAACCTTTGATCAATCATGCTATCAGTGCTTTTTTATGACTGTAATTAAGAGAAATCTGTTATCTTATCATCTCTCGAATAAACCCCTTATCGATGAGCAAACTTCGCACTTTTGAAGCTTCCTGAACGTCATACGCCCAGTGCTGACTGGCCAATAAAGAACGCTGAAGATTAGCAGGGGTGGAAGTAGGATATATCATTGTGATGAAGATTTTTTGTCCACCCTCACAGCTCGCTTCGAAACTCCCTTCAGCTCAAAAGTCAAACTTACCCTCCTCCTTACAATACCCTTAGCTGCGCTGAGTTTCCATGAGAAACTTGTCAAAGTGTGGATTAGCCGGGATGGGGAGGGGGAACTGAGGGGTGGGGAACTGACTGTGCAACTAGTGAAAACTCATTTTGCTCAGCCCTATCTGTCCCAGTGCAGCGAGGTACAAGTTGCCAACAATGAATAGTTACATGTGCTACACTACACTAGTTTCCGTAAACAATACTATTATACAAAGTCTAATCCCGCTTAATATGCACAAAATACGGAAAAAAGAATAAGCTCCCGTGAATGTTATATAACTGTCGTGCATACAAAACATTCATCACTAGCTGTCCTATCAGACCTATTCGTACCCTTTCGTCCATCTGAACGGTTCACGTAGTCCTTGCAGAGGACTCCTTGCAGGTAATCAAAACGCACTATAATGGATGTCCAATGGATGTCCTGGATGCGCCATGCATTTGGCTTGTATTCAGCATTGCGGTGCATTGAAATTGGCCCAACTCGCGCTACAATGACGTACTTCGCCTACAGATTGGGTCCAATCAGTATTCAGCGCTTTTCTCCTCAGGTAGACCTAGCATCAACTAGTAAAGCTCGCAGGTATAGGGAGGATAGGGGAGAGCTGGCTAGAACAAGAAGGGTTCGAGCTGATTACTTGGGAATTGTTAAATATTCAAACTGTTGTCACTACTTTGTCGCGCGAATCCAACCACCTGCTAAAAAAGCTAAACAAATATAGGCCAAGGACCGTCAAACTGCTTTTGAGTCATGGAGCTGAAATGTGGTGCCTTCCACCCATCGAACGAATTACTGGGGTTTTATTTCGGGTGTAGATTAATATGATTTTTGGCAGTGTCAATGACCAACTGACGAAAATTGGGGATAGGACTAAAGAGCTAGAAACATAGATAATTCAAGAGTGAATTTCTATTGCAAATCCACTCGTAAAATGTGAATTTGTATTTTTAGATGTGTATCAAAGATAGTTCCAGTTGTAGATGTAGAACATTATGTACCCCTCCTATCCCGGAGACAGGGTGGGCGTGGCTGCGTGCTTCGCTTTGAACGTGGCGTAGCAGCAAAAACACTGCTGTGAGCTGCGTCATGCGCATCAAGACCTAATTGATTCAACGAGGAAGTGTTGCAGTATCCGAGTTCCCTAATGAACTCGTGTCTGACGCCTCAGCATAAACAGCTGGTATCGTCGCAGTCTGTACGGGCGGTGTCACAAAGCGTAATGAGCCCTCCAACTGTTGCGCTTTCCACCAGTAGTGGGTGGGTCCGTTCAGGTAAAAAAAGCACTAGAGAAAAAAGCTGCGGTCGGCCTCATTGGCCTCATTCCCCCCCCCCCACCCTCCCCCAGACCGTCACTGGCACGCGTGAAAATGATAGTAAGAGAGAAAACTTTAATTAGTTGAATAATAACCTCAAGACGTTAATTAAGCCTTGTTCATGCCCTTATCCCAATACCGAAAACTGTCAACTGAATCATCTATGAAGTGCTTTATTCCGACTTCACATTCATAATGTAAAGGTACAGTCCACGCCAGTCACATAGGCGGAGTCAGACCTGCAATTATGCCTTCGACAGTCGTGACTAAAACGTTAAAATGTGAAGCGGGCCGTAGAGAGAGAGAGAGGTGAAATGGTAAACTTGACTCTGCCCTTGTGACCGATGTGAACTGTTTTGAAGCAGCCTTCCCTCCCCGATTGCACAGCTGATGAATTCAAATTTTGCCGAAGATTAATTTTTTTGTGTTTCAGAAAGGGCATCCTATGCGAAAAGGGCCCCGTACTACGGCAGTTGTTATTGATCATCGGAAGAGTGTGTTCAACTTGTTATATAGTACCCAACTAACAAATCAACAATGTTCGCACCCAGAGGTAATTTTCATATGAACCAATATTGATATTAGCTGAATAATGAGGAAAAGTCTAATTTCAGGTCGTATGCTCAATTGCCTTCTGGTTTTTGGTTCACTAGGAGCTGTTGTGAACTTTCCAGTGAGTTCTTATATTAGGGGAGAGGCAAATCCCAAACCTGTGCATATCTGCGTGGTGGGGGGAGGAGAGGGGAATATAGTACACATGAAACAGGAAAAACCCAAAAAAGTCAACGACCGAGAAAAATTTTTTTCCCAACGCAGCAACTTTTCTCAGAAGCACATGGATCCCCCTATCTGTATCACACAAGCATGCTGTACTCTGGGCGAGGAATCAGCTTACCTGCGGCTGCGTTTTCTACCAATAGCAGCAGATTCAAATAGAAAACAACCAATGCTGAAAAATGCCGCGGGTGGGCTTATTCCGTGCCTCCTGGCATCGCTCCGCCGGATTGCTATGATATCAACTCCAAGTGTCCACTGAAAGACTAACAATCTCAAGGGCGCAATTTGATTCGGGTCATAGAGTGAGCCAAGTACACCCTTGTAGCCTCTTCACTGGTTGTTTACCATGTTTTCTAAAACAGCCAAGAGTCATTGTGCGAGGGCGAAGCACCAGGCCTGCTTCCGCCCATTCGATCAACGTGGAATATGTATGGAAGTACTACTCAGCTCAAGAGAGCATAGCTATAATAACCACCTATGCTGTACTCTCTTCCCCCGTCCCCCTTTCCTCCGCTCCTTTTTGAATCATTCTACCAATCATACCTCATACTGGTTATTTCCAGGAGGGATATTCGAATTCGTATCCAAACACATCATACAAATCCTTCCAAGCGATGATCAACGACTCCTACATCAAGCGCGGAGATGAGGTATGGTTTTTTTTATTTTTATTTTGGGTTTTTTTAGTTCATCCTAGAAACACTAGGCAGCTAACTTGAGGTATTTGAAAGGGTATTGAGCGCCACCAATCAATCCTCTTTTTTAACTGCAAGATAAACTCGATTTTGTTTTGCTGAGAGGGCGCAGATGAGCGAAAAAACGGCTGGAAGTTGCCGGGACTGACCGTACTCAATTATTTTTGCGCTTCGCCATATTGACCTCAAGGAACGTCATACGTTATCCCCAGCGAAAGGGAGGGGGGGGGGGCTCGTATTTGCCCTTTTGAAAAATGCTTTCAGTTGTTGACTTTGCTCGGTTTTCTCGTTCCACGTGACCTTCACACCCCCCCCCGCTCGACAGCAGTTTTTTTTGGAAATAAAAATTGAAAGGAAGAGCGTTTTGAAGGGATCGCACTTAATTTCCCCTACGGCGGGACGTGATCTGATCAACTTACCCTACAACACCAATGAACCAATGAACAATAATAATCACTCGAAGACCATAATAGAGAAAAAATCTCGTAGTATAGGTGCAGACCCTCCCCCCACCTCGGTCCCCTTCCAACCTCCTACCACTTTTTCTGGAATTTCCTGGAAATTTTCCTACTTTAACCCAACTTTTACCCAAAAATTGTGTCGTCGAGCGGGGGGGGAGGTTATGGTACACATGGAAAAGGAACAACCACGAAAACTCAGCAACCTCTCCAAAGGTCAGGAGGGATAGAAGGGAAATACGACCCTCCACACCTCTCCCCAGTAGCGATCAAATACGAAACCCACCCCTTTACAACGTCCCTGAAACAAGAAAAATCAACTATCAAAAGAAATTTCTCTCAACCAAAGTACGACCCCTCCGTTGAGGAATCCCCAACAACGATGTGCCCTGATAAGGTGGTTCGGTACATAATAGCGATTTGGCCGATCAATAAACGGAAAATCGTATTCAGGATGGTATCGCTCCTTCGCTATACATATGGATATGGTCGGCGGTACTGAATGTGTGGTTCATCGGCTACTTGCTGGGAACATTTGTCACACCCTACTTCACGGAAAACTACGGAAGAAAAAGTCAGTCGTTCGTTATTCACAGAATTGTAGTCCAGTGCTGAAATTTTTCATATGCAACTACTTATGTAACTGCATACATACGGCAGTACGCTTCTTACCGCGTTGCCAATTTTTACCAAAGAATTGTGACTCATGAATATAATCAAAACCTCTTGGCCATTGATAGCTATTTTCAGAAACCCTGTTTGGAGCCAATATCGTGGCCCTCCTGGGCTCAGCAATGGCCTTCTTCAGCACTGTGTTCTCAGTGCCGGAGCTATTCTTTGCATCCAGACTGATCGCGTCTTTCAGCTCTGGTGTGTCCTTCGGTGCCTTGATACTCTTCCTACAGGTAATACTGGCTAATCGCAACTGCACCAATAGAAAATGAGAGAAAGATTTCAGGAAGCCACGCCCACAGAATATCGTGGTATGACGTCATTCCTTTCGGAAAACACGTTCATAGCTACGACAGTGATGGGCATCGGATTTGGAATGGACGCCGTTTTCGGGAACAACCTACCGGTACTCACAGGTGGGACAAGGCTATTATATAGCTGCACTTCATACCTCGGAGATGGATAGGGCGTGAATGCACCCTTCATTTGTACGTGCACAGGGTACAATTCTTATGCGATATTTTTTCAGACAAGTGTCCCGTGTTTTGTGCAAATAACGGTTATTACAATTACCCCAAAACGAAGGTACTTCACCAACGGCCACTGCCACTTTCGAATGAAGTACGCAGCCACGCCCTCTCCATCTTCGTAACACACAGTCTACGTAAAGTTGGCGACGGGAAGTGTGTTCGATGTGGTAGCTGTTATCTTGCTTCATCCTGCTGCTCCGTTCCTCTCCCTACAATTTGCGCCATCTAGACTAGGGCTCTTCTCCGTCCCCTCCTCCCTCCTTGCACTTTGCGCCTTCATGTAGAGTGAGGCATAGACATCTTAGAGTAATGCGCTGTCCTAGTCTCTGGCCGCCTGCTCCCCCCATTCTCGCTCAGCTCCTTAATTTGGTAGTAGTAATTAGAAGAATTTTCATTTTTTTCACTTGAAAACATTTTCAGGTATCGCGCTGATACCTGCTGTAGCCTCAATTCTTCTCATCATCCAGCTTCAAGAAACTCCAAAATTCCTTCTCCTGAATCGAAAAGATAGGAACGCGGCGATGGAGTCGCTGAAATTCTACCGAGGTACGCTACAAACGTGTTTTATCACATCGGGGTACGACAGAGGAGCTTATCGGCACATTTCATGATAATGGATGGGCGGAGATCCCTGTTACCGATGTTCATCATTGGTCTGATATGCTAAGAGAAGTGTGTCAATGAGAGAAGCCCAATGGCGGTCCCGGCCCATTTCTCCGCCCACCCGATTATCGCGGAAGTTATGCAAAGGATAGTCCAAGCAACAGTGTAATTATGGAATCTGAAAAAACCCTGTAAACTGCTATGCTTCAGGAGACTCACCTGACTTGGACGCTATTCTGGACGAAATGCTGCTGGAAATCGATGACAAGGCCAGCTCGAAGCCATCATTACTTTCCTCAGCTATCACCGTCCTACGAGAACCACATCTACGAACGCCGTTCTTCATCGGTTGTCTATGCCTCCAAGTGAGTCCAACAACCTTAGCAAGGGGCCTAACTATTTGGGTAAGGATGCCACTTTTCGGTGGCGAGCATATGCTAGGCAGTTATCCGGTCATACTGTAGCACTGTAGCACTTCCGCGTTAAGGCAGTTAGGTCTTGGTGCGAATGCCGTACACGCGATGCCGCAATGTGGATTTCCTGAACCCCCCTAGAGTCTAGGGCTGCGTAGCGACCCCAAGACAGCGTTAGGACTTCGCCATGATGCGCGTCGATGCGCTACAGTGGCAACAGCACCCCATAACTACAGACCCAAATGCGCCGCAGACAGCCGCCACCGACCGATTCTTGTCTGCGGATCTCCATCGATGGGCGCTGACCGCTTCTGTTTCGAGAGAATGGGAGGGGCGGGGAGGGGAGGGGAGGGCGGGGGGGGAGGGTAATAGGATGGTGGGTATTGCCTAATTCTGTAGACTGGTATCAATCGGCACTGGCCGTCTGCGGCTGCATTCCCATCTGTGGCTTTGGAGCGCTGTTACAATTGCAGCGTGTCTTCGCGCGTTACAGCGCGTCGACGCGAAGTCTGAACGCTGCCTAAGTCGATTTGCACTCAACAGCCGTACAACTTCTTGGCTACGAAGGACCAGTCGTGAACAAGATCATTCGCAGTTACCTTTCAGGTCGTGATCGGTATTTGGTCGATAATCTATCTCTCTACTGACATGCTGATGGTGCACTTCTCGACCGAAATCGCACAACTTGCCTCACTTCTATTCATTGTATCCAATTTTGTCGCCGGCATGGGTGGAATGTTTATTATTGAAAGGTCTGTTTTCTATAGTCGGATAATTTAATCAATATATCGATTTTTGCGACTATTGTGCACCCATGTGATTGGGGAGATCCCCAAAAAACCCTGTTTTCAGATTCGGTAGACGTACTTTAGTACTTTGGCTAGGAATGCTCAACACGATCTCGTTAGCTTTATACGTGTTATTTGATCAGTTGGCAGTTGTGTATAATCCACTCAGATGGGGCACTATCGTTGCCCTGATACTATTCGGGATTACCTATGGGTAAGTCAGCTTTCTGATTTGATGAATTATCATGAAACTTAAACATGTGAAGGTGCTTATGATAGCAGTGTAATATAAGTCCGCAATGTACAGGCCACGTCACGGGGTAAGATAAGCCACTTCCCTTGGACAATACAACACAGGGGTGCCCCTCCCCCACACTTCCTTTTCTCGACCCCCCAACAAAATATCTACCACATTATCGAACTCTTCCAACTTGGAAAACTTTCTCCCCGAGGTGATTAATACGATCACCTAGCAGAGCAAGAAAACACGACCTGTCCCTTGATGGATCCGAATGATGCTCTACCCTGCCCATGAGACGTCACTATCGCGGGAGGGGAAGGAGCATCGGGATGGGTAGACCACTTTCCACAGAATGCGGAAACTTGCACAAAGTTTTGCTTGAAGAAGTTTGTCGTCCATATGGAGCCCTTTCTCTTACTTCTTCATAGCCTGGTCCAAATAAATTTCGACAGTCACAACAAACTCTCATCCTCTTGTATTTCTTTTCCATATCATTCTGTTACCCAGCATAGAGAAATTTAAGAAATTTTTGTCGATAAACTGTACAATCTTGTTCGCTGTGGACGCTGAGGCTGAGTTCTGTTTAACGCGGCACCAGCCTGTTCTCCAACAATTGTGGCCGCCTGCCAGCTTCCACAGCTGGTGGAGAACAGGCTAGCGCGCGCCAAACCCAGCCCCCCCCCCTCTAAAACGCCACAGCGAACAAGACTGTACGTCGTCAGACGCGATTTTCTCGTGAGGCGTGACATGAGACGCCACGTGCCCTCATGACGTATCCTAGCAAGGGGCAATATCAATCTCTGGACTGCGGACCCATTTTGAACTGGCTCTCACTAGAGTTCCTGAGTATAGGTCGAGCAGGGAGGGACAACCTTACCAAATTAAGCGAACTCAACTGACTACGCAGTTGCGCAAGGTAAACACTCCATATCGTGGACAAGGGAGGGTGTGGCTGCGTACATACTTCATCCAAACGTGGCGGCTAGTTGTGCTTTTGGTGGAATATTGTGAAGATTTCGTGCAATTGTAACTGTATATTTGTCCAGCGCACTACTGGACGAAAGTTGTTTCAAACGGATCCAACCCGCAGAAAATGCGCCCCACGCAGTCACGCCCTCCCCATCCTAGGGACATGAATTGTACTTGGTACCGAGAACGTTTAACTAGCTCGCATCTTTCAGCGTTGGTCTCGGTCCCATAGCTTTCTTCATCACATCGGAACTAGTCAGTCAACAACATCGCTCAGTTGTGCAGTCAATGGTATTTGCTGTGAACACCGTTGCCAACTTCGCTTTTACCTTCGCCACTCTTCCAGCGTTCACAGCAATCAAGGTATTCAATCACTTATGTTATTGAACCAGTTAACCCCTTCAATACGAACGCCCATATGAGGTGACTGAGGAGAGTCACGCTACAAGACTGGGTCGCGTTTGCATTGTACGTCTGCGCTCTCTAGGCCTGAGCTTGGAAAGGCACGTGTATGAACCCTACCTAGGTGGGAGGACGTAGACGAGCAGAAGAGTCGTCGTTTA
>MU948038.1:0-14437 GCA_036418165.1 Cooperia oncophora
TGTATATCTGTGAAATTTGGCGAACCTACCCACAGAAGAAGTTCTCGAGAAATTGAAAAGAAGCCCGAGTGGTGAAAATCAGCGCCGGATTTTCAAATCAGGCGTCATAAGAGGAAAGTGCGCTGCTCAAATTTGACCTGCGCCGGACCATAGTTGTGTAATGGTGTTCTCGAAATACAAGGTGGAAGGTTTGGTTCAGGAGCCCGAAGAAGGAAGAAAGGAAAAAATTTGTTGTCGTGGATGGTCCCATAATGTTCATCCTGCACAAGAAAAAAGGGTGGATGAAGTCAAGCGCTGAATGTCTGATCACAGAGCCTGGACCTTTGTCGAGCTTCCCCGCGAGACTGACATCCCAGCTGCAACTGCTGCCCGAGTTATGTCCGATAAACTGAGGATGGTCAAGAAGGTGTGCGCATATACCTACAGTCCTCATCATTGCGGACCGGTGGGGCGTGTCAGTGCGGCTGCGTTTGGCGCGGTGCCAAAGTCGTTCTGCACCAGTTGTTGAAGCGGGCAAGTGACATTACTGTATTATATCCTTCGTATTACTCGTTTTCTACCACTTTTTGTCGCATACGCGTTTCAACAAAAAGGCTGAGAACGGCTTCAACAGTGTGCACACTCATACTGGCTGACACGCCCCACCGGTCCGCAATGATGAGGACTGTATTTTCTTGTACTAGGTTGTCCGGAAAGTTCTGCACGTTTCGAGTGTTTCACTTTAAACGATCATAACTTTCTTAATACTCATCGGATTTAATCCAAATAAGCACCATTCGAATCAGCACACTTTTGCCAATGTGACAGCAGTCGAGAAATCCCATCAAAGAAAAAAAACTGGGTGGTCGAGAATCCACGAAGGCTTTTTTGCCTGGTCCTGATTGATGAAGTATTTTCCAGCAAGGGAGTTCTGAAAATGTTTGAAAAGGTGATAGTCGGTTGGCGAAAGGTCTGAAGAATATGGCGGTTGAGGTAGAACTTCAACCCCCAATTCGTTCAATTTATGGATAGTGATTTGTGAAACGTGTGGGCGGGCGTTGTCATGCAAAAGAATCGGACCCTTTCTTTTGATAAGTGTTGGCTGCATCTGACAAAATTTTCGGTACAATTCGATTTCTTCACAGTAGGGTTCTGCTGTGATGGTTTGGCCTGGTGATAAAAAGTTATAGTGGATCACACCAGCCGATGACCACCAAGCCGTGACCAGAATCTTTTTTTCGTGAGGGTTCGGCTTTGAAAATTACCTCGGTGGTTCGTCGAAATCCAACTGTCCGGAACGTCTCCTGTTATCATACATGACCCATTTTTCATCACAGGTGACAATTCGGCCCAAAAACAGGTCGTTTCTGCTGCGCAAAAGCAATGCAGAAGGAACCTCGAGACGTGCCGATTCCTGCCGGTCACTCCGATTGTGGGGCACCCAATTGTCGAGTTTTTTCACCTTCCCAATGCGTTCCAGACCATCTGCAACAGTGGATTTGCCAACGCCTAGCTCTTCTGCTATCTCTCGAACTGTTTGGGATGGGTCAGCCTCCAAAATCCCCCTAAAATCCTCGTCAGATATTGCTTTAGGTCGACCGCTATGTGTCTATCCAAATAGAGAGCCAAATAGAGAATGAAGTTTACTGCTTTACATCACAGCATATCTGAGAGAAACAGGACCTCATACACCCCGTGTGTCATCGATAACGCTTTAGCAGCGCTGCGAATCCTTTCTGCTGTGTGACATGCGTCCAGGTATAGGTTTTCTAGACGACTTTTATAAAGCGTCGTCTGCCAAACCCGTTAGAAAGAGCATAGGATTTTACAATTACGACAATCAGTTTCGCAAATCAACGTATCTTCTTCTGAATGTCGTTTTCTGAAGGAAACATCGGAGCTCGTTTTCTGAAGGAAACGTCGGAGCTAGTCTCACGCAGGAACTTTATATCCTATTTCTCGATCAGTTTCCGTTCTTCAGCGTGTCGCTTTCTGGTAAACTCGTCATTGGCGGATCATGACATTGTTCTAAAATGAGCTATACTAAGTAATGGAAGATACCGCACTGCTAATAATCTATTTGTAACCGTTCCATAGAGTTTCTTCTGCTGTGTTTTCTTCTTTTCGGAAACAAAATGCTCTCAGTAGAATGCGCAGGAGCGGTATGCATGCAAATTTGAGCTGATATCTGGTCAAGAGATTTGGGAGAAAATTGAGCGAGAATTCCTGGTATGACTTTGCTGAAAATACTGCATGAATCCTTCCTGGAAGTTATGCACATACTTCGGTATGCCAGTGAGTTCAAAATGGTTTGATTTATGCCCACATCGCACCGAACACTGAACATGAACTCGGGCTGACTCGAAGAAAAAGTCTAAATGCGATTTTGTGCCTGTTGGAGAACGGGAACGGTCGAGCTGTCTCTGCCCACTCGATTCAGCTGAAGTGTTGCCCGAAGTATATTTGCACGTCACTATGGCTTGTGCTCCTCTGCAGCATTAACAATCCTGTGAGATAAGTAGTCTCGATACTGCAGCAGCTATCGTCTTTGATTTCAGTAATTGAGTCGGTGACGGCTTCTCTCATTTTTGAGATAATCTCCGCAGATATATCATGATCCAGCTTCTGTGATATGGATGCTCTGAAAAAATGCATTTGTAGACGAATGAGTGGTAGTACATTTCTATGCTCATGAAGGTTTTCTCGGTGTCGTCTTCTTCACACCTACACATGACTTGAGATTCAGCCGGTGTTCATTCGCAAATAGGGTGTAGAGTGCACTGCACCACAAGCAGCTTACTCGATCCGACAGTTGAGGGGACGACGCTTTCTCTGTTCCAAACGGCAGCGTGATGTTTCGATCTTATAAAATTTTGTTCAAGAACTGGAATTGGTGGAACCGACCGTACACTTAGCGTCATTTCGATTTCTCCTTATACGATCTCCGCGTACTTTACATCCAAAAACGAAAAGCCTCTGAGCTTTAGTTCCTACTGCATACAGGTGCAGATCGTAGCTTCACCGATGCTAATAGACTAGCCGAAGGGCTTCAGCTAGCTTGTCACGGTGTTGTCACAATGAAACTCAGGGCCTTTGGAGCAGGAACTGCGAAGGAAATTCAGTGCTCTAATGCATGCCTGTGCATATGGGATTGAAGGAGAACAGCATCTCTACACTCATGATAGTCTTGCAAAAAAATTCCACTGGAGGACAACTTTGGGCGGAAGACCTGCAGTTCATTCAAAAAAAGCGCATAAAGCTCAGCACCCACACGACGGAACTCTTCGTCCTCTTGAGATCCTTACTGACTGCGATCAGTAAGGATCTCAAGAGGACGAAGAGTGGGACTTCATGAAGGTCCAAGCTCCACATTTCAAGATGCCATCCGGACTCATACTGGTACGCACACGAATGGATTACGCGGTTTCTGTGAAATACATAAGTGAAGAAAACGGAAAAGCAAACTATTCATCCGTACATTTCGTAGAATCACAGAAAAACAATGAGTACTGGAAAAACCATTCGGAATACGCAAAGCCAGGAGGTAGAACAAGAGTACGGCGGTCCAGAGAGAAGAAAGAGCTCGCATCAACGAGCAAGTATTGGAACACTTCAACAGTCACTATCGAGAAGCGCGATAATGGCTACGTCGTTCGCATCCCATTTAAAGAGCAGGCATAGCCACCTGCCAAACAACAGAACACTAGGCGCTTACATCGCCTGAAAAGTGTGCTGCGTAAATATGAAGCAGAACCAGGTGTTCTCAAGCAGTACCACGAAGTGTTCCAAGATCAGCTGAATAAAGGCATTCTAGGAAGAAGTGGACGAATCTACGGACGAGTTCTGGGAACCGAAGCATTACCTTCCCCATCAACCCGTGATCACTCCATTGAAAGACACTACAAAATTCAGAGTAGTGTTCGATGCGTCAGCTCACTACAAGCATTGCCCCTCATTGAATGATGTAGTGCATCAAGGACCTACCATACTTCCTAAACTATACGGAATACTGCTACGCTTCCGCACAGCGAAGTATGTCCTGCTCTCGGATGTCGAAAAAGCGTTTCTGCAGGTACATCTACCATGAAGCCGATAGAGGACTTCACCAGATGTTTATGGATTAGGGATATCACAAAGCCGTTGACAGATGATAACGTGATTACCTACCGGTTCAAGAGAGTAACCTTTGGCATCAACGCTTCACCATTTCTGCTGAGTGCAACAATCCACTACCATCTGAACAACTATGTGGAGGATAAAGCACTGGCCAATGAAATCGCAACAAATCTGTATGTCGATAACCTGATCATTGGGGTAAACACGGCAGCCAAGGGTGTAGCGAAGCATGAAATTTCAAAGTCCTTATTCAGTGACGTCAAAATGAATATTTAGGGCGTTTGTAACTAACAACCCTGAAGTCATTGATGCACTAGCGGTCTCCAACCGCTCCCCAAATGCAGCGCCCATATTGCTGGGAAGAGCTTGGAACTCGACCACAGACGATTTTTCCTTGCATTTAAATGTGCATGAGGACGAATTCGTCAATGAGCGCTATCGCTCAGCAAACTGCATCTGTATATGACGCGTTTGGACGGTTTATTCCACTCTTGGTTGAAGCCAAACACTTCAGCAGCTTTTATGGAAGCGTAACTACGACTGGGATGAGCGTCTGAGCGAAGAGCGTAAACAAAGTGGAGTTGGATCGTCAGGGACATGTCGAGTTTCAAAAAAGACCTACCGAGAAGGAGCACACAGGAGGGAGTGGATCATATACGCTAGTAACATACTCGGACGCTAGTGCAATTGCAATGACAGCATGCACCTATCTTACTAGCATAGTGATTCGATTCCAACAATTCGAGCTTTCTAATGGCAAAATCGAAGCTGTCTGACAATAAACATTCAATTACAATACCCAAAAAGGAGATGAACGCCTTAACAATTGGGGTGCGACTAGCGTTCAACACCTTTCTGAGCCTGAAGTCATCAATAAGTATTACAAGTGTCCTATTCCTAACTGACTCAGAAATAGTGTTGAAGTGGCTTCAGAACAGTCCTCAGCGTGACAAAAATGGTCCTTACGTAACAAATAGAGTACGTGCAATACGCGAAATCGTACAGTCCTTATGGATTCTGGAGTCGATGTGAAATTTGCATATGTCGACACCAAATGGGGCGCCGGCAGACATAGGGACACGAGGGAATTTCAACTCCAAGGAATTCTCGCCGCACGTGTGGTGAACAGGATATCCACTTAGAAATATTTTTAACGATGGATTTGCATCAGGCTTCTTCTGTTCCTCAAGAAATAGGCGTAGTTGAAGAAGATCCCGCGCCCTCACTGCAAGTCAATGCTTCCAAGTCCAGTGAAGTGCGTGTCAACGATATACTGGATCTAAAGAGATATAACAGTAAGACCAAATCTCTTAGAGTCCTAGCATATGTCATCCGCTCCATTAAAAGCGTTACCGCTCGCGTGAAGGACCCAGTACGAAGGACTAGGGGAGTAGCAAACTACCAAATGTCCTACCTTGTCTTGGTGAACCCAGTAAATGGGTGCACATTTACGTGCGGTGCCATTCGTCTCCTCCACCCAGAAATTGCTTTAGACGGGACACTAAAGAGAACTCACGGCTCCTCTCCGACTCGCTCGGAAAGGCGAACCGCATTCAGCAACGTGTGACAACGCACCAATTTTGTCCTAGGAAGCCAAATTATAAACAACAGTGGCTGCGTAAGCCACCACAGAATGAGGAACTTTCTCGTACAATGAGCAACCAGTTAATTGAATGGAGACATATAACACCATACTCACCCTGGCAGGGAGGATTTTACGAACGCCTTATAAAATCAGTCAAGAATGCATTATTCAAAGCAATTGGAAAGCGCATTCTAACAATGGAGCAGCTTCACACGATCTTGATAGAGATCGAGAGGATGCCTCAACAGTAGGCCTCTTAAACCTCGTCATCCAGGGCAGTTGATTAGGGCGGTCGTCAACGGGCCGCAGCGCGTGCCAGGAACTATTTGCTTTTCCAGGCTAATTTAGTCATTTTTTCCACCTTGTGAAGATAAGGAGCTGCTAATCTGGGAAAAAGTAGCCAAAACAGTGAAAAGTTGGAAAAATGACTAAATTAGTCCTGGAAAAAGCAAATAGTTCCTGGCACGCGCTGCGGCCCGTTGACGACCGCCCTAATCAACTGCCCGGATGACGAGGGTACTTATCGAGAAAGCGATATTAGCGACGGCATACTGCCTCTGCGTCCAATCGACTCTGTACAGAAAGAGATGGATGTTACCTACCTTTGACGTTCTCCGAGGAGGAAATTAAGGAACCAACTTACTTACCTGGCTCAGAAGAAGTGCGTCTAGAAACCAGTCTACAAACAGAAAGAGCCCCACGGTTATCTCACGCCTTACCAGATTACTTCTGGGAGATTTGGAGAACACAGTACCTTACCGCCCTCCGAGAGCAACATCGACGGAACATAGACGACAGAAGGGGAAATATAAAGAAGGTGAAAGAAGGCGAAGTAGTACTCCTGAGTGATTCCCACCAGAAGAGGAATTTCTGGAAACTAGCACGTATTTCCAAGTTGATTCCGAGCAGCGACAGCGCAGTAAGGGAAGTGGAGATCTACTGCAATAAAAAGACACTTCGCCGCCCTGTGAATCAGCTGGTTCCCTTGGAAATTGCTCAAGACGATGAGAGCTTTGAAACAGTTCCAAGCTCCAGAGATCTGAAATCAGAATTCAAGTCGCGTAATGAACGCTAACGTCCAAGAAGTATAGCCCGATGTCCGGAACAGCAGAGCCAAATAGAGAATGAAGTTTACTGCTTTACATCACAGCATTCCTCTGAAACTAGGCCCACTTCACTTTACCTGAAGATGGCACTGGCGTTGGCTGTCCTGTCAGTCGTCAGTGGAGCGCAATCCAATAGACAGGGAAGCAGAGCATTAGTTTTTTTTTCTGAGAATATGGATTACTCAACTTGAATGCAGAAGATATGGAGTTCATCTACACGCTCCACAAGCAAGTTAATACGAATAGTGAATAGTGAATACGAGTCATCAACTACCGTCCAATAGAAAAGACGCCACAGCTCATAAAATTTTACATTTACCACCAGAAGAAGTACTCCACGACTTTGAAGCACGTTGGAAACTACGTACAGGAGATTCTTGGACTGTTGTGGAAACAAAATGCCCAGCACAATCATCCTGCTCAATCGACTGACTGTCATAGCAGACTTAGGAGTGATATATACCTCGTGATCACCATTTGCTATACATGACGCTATGTACCGGTCACCACCGGCCGACCATTCCGCATTATGTTGCAAGGTATTCGCAGAGCAGCACCTCTCACGATACAGTTGCTTGTTTTGGATATTAGTCGCGGAAGGATTTTCGGAATGGAGAGCGACAACGCCCGTCAAGAATTGTGCAGGCACTGGCTATTTTTGCATTATTCACAGGAGCTCTGGCATGTCAGGATGATGATATATTTCCATATCAACCGAAAAACTGCTCTGGAGACAATACATGTACTGTTGAATCGCATCTGTAGTAGAGATAAACCCTTTCAAAAAAGAGGCATGTTTGGCGTTTCGGAACAACGCTTTCCACAATAATGAAGGCAAGACTCCGTTTTGAAGGACTAAGATTGCTGTGCAACCGAGAATCCTTACTCCATACTAGGAATGTGCTTCAGAAAGTTGTCGACAGTAAAAGATGCTCATCCATGGGCTCGTGCATTGGTAACAAGTGTGGAGACATAAATGAAACGAGCCTGCTGCCTGAGTTAATGATTGGCAACTCATTTCCTGGAATAACCAGTTGCGTAGAATCCTGTGGTGGACCAGGATGTGGCTGCTTCCACTGGGATTCAGGTTGCCTATTTTACAGGATGTATGGTGTACCAAAGGATGATCCCGTTTACCAACTCTTCAAATGCACCAGATATGAATAGGAGGTGAAATTTCGCCTTCAGTCAATAAAGGAGCTACACTACAAATCTTACGTTCTTGTTTTCTGTCCAAACGTTCTCGTACCTATTCAGAATTTCGAAATGACGCTAAGTGTACGGTCGGTTCCACCAATTCCAATTCTTGAACAAAATTTTATAAGATCGAAACATCACGCTGCCGTTTGGAACAGAGAAAAGCGTCGCTCCTCAACTGTCCATCGCGTAAGCATGCCTTGTGGTTGATCTTACACCCTATTTGCGAATGAACACCGGCTGAATCTCAAGTCATGTGTAGGTGTGAAGAAGACGACACCGAGAAAACCTTCATGAGCATAGAAATGTACTACCACTCATTCGTCTACAAATGCATTTTTTCAGAGCATCCATATCACAGAAGCTGGATCATGATATATCTGCGGAGATTATCTCAAAAATGAGAGAAGCCGTCAGCGACTCAATTACTGAAATCAAAGACGATAGCTGCAGTATCGAGACTACTTACCTCACAGGTTATCAATGCTGCAGAGGAGCACAAGCCATAGTGACGTGCAAATATACTTCGGGCAACACTTCAGCTGAATTGAGTGGGCAGAGACAGCTCGACCGTTCCCGTTCTCCAACAGGCACAAAATCGCATTTAGACTTTTCTTCGAGTTAGCCCGAGTTCATGTTCAGTGTTCGGTGCGATGTGGGCATAAATCAAACCATTTTGAACTCACTGGCATACCGAAGTATGTGCATAACTTCCAGGAAGGATTCATGCAGTATTTTCAGCAAAGTCATACCAGGAATTCTCGCTCAATTTTCTCCCAAATCTCTTGGCCAGATATCAGCTACATGCTGGACATTTACCTTGTACAAGTCTTCAGTACTGACCATTGCTGCTGTTGCAGGAGCTCTTCTTCTAAGCTATTTCTATCTCTCGTCAGCATGCTGCAAACAGATCGCATGGTGCATGAGACGTATAAGAACTCAAATTTGCATGCATACTGCTTCTGCGCATTCTACTGAGAGCATTTTGTTTCCGAAAAGAAGAAAAGACAGCAGAAGAAACTCTATGGATTTACGGTTACAAATAGATTATTAGCAGTGCGGTATCTTCCATTACTTAGTATAGCTCATTTTAGAACAATGTCATGATCCGCCAATGACGAGTTTACCAGAAAGCGACACGCTGAAGAACGGAAGTCTGATCGAGAAATAGGATATAAAGTTCCTGCGTGAGACTAGCTCCGACGCTTCCAACGAGCTCCGATGTTTCCTTCAGAAAACGACATTCAGAAGAAGATACGTTGATTTGCGAAACTGATTGTCGTAATTGTAAAATCCTATGCTCTTTCTAACGGGTTTGGCAGACGACGCTTTATAAAAGTCGTCTAGAAAACCTATACCTGGACGCATGTCACACAGCAGAAAGGATTCGCAGCGCTGCTAAAGCGTTATCGATGACACACGGGGTGTATGAGGTCCTGTTTCTCTCAGATATAGCTCTCCCCGACTTTCAAGCTCAACTTTACGGGAAGGACGAGCAAGGAATTTGCATAGAACCCGCGCCCTTCGCTGAGTTCATGAAAGAAATCGAGTTTTTCGAGGAGTTCAACCATCGGATAGAAAGAGCGACTCGGGAAGCACAAAACCACTAGGAAAGAGAGCAGCGCGTCAGCGCATTCGAAAACGTGAAAGAGCTTCTTTCGGATCTGAAGGGAGAGCTGGGACAAAAATTCACAGACCTTGGGCAAAGAGCTAGAGGAAAAAAGCATGGATCTTCGGCAATAAATCGACAGCCAGAACGAAAGCATACAGAGCATGGCCGAAAGGATCGACACTTTGAGCAAAGATCACACGAGAAGAGACCTCGTACCAGGACCAACAGCATGGGAACTCCTCTCCGGACCAGCAGCACACCGGCTTCAGAGCATAACAACAACGATACTGAGCCGTCATCTCCGATGCACAGTGAAGAGAAGGTCCGGAAAGCCCCAGCAGCTGAGGAGCCGCAAGAAGATCTTTTGGACTTGATGCAGGATTATGACTTTGAAGTCGAAACGAACGAGACTTATAGGAAGCCAAAATCGTGGAAGCGGGATAAAGACACCGAAAAAACGACAGGCGAAACACCCCGGACTTTCTGAAAGAATCAAGTTGGAAGAGCGATTGGAGGATACCGGAGCATACCTCAAAATTAACCAAGGCGTACCCGAAAGAAAAATCCGTAAAATTAATGTGATGAGACCAGAAGAACGCTTTCTGAGTTTCTCATTCTCTTGCTCATGATGAGACCAGAAGAACGCTTTCTGAGTTTCTCATTCTCTTGCTCAATCTGTTTGGTGAAGAATGAAGGATGTCAGAGGTATGCTCTGATATCCTTCATTATTCCGATAGTGCCGCGTTTCGCCAGCATGGAAGTGAGAAGAAATCGAACGCGATGTACAATGTCGCCACGACACAGAGCAGAGCAACAAACTTAGAAGAAAGTGTATGTACTGCTTTTCAAAGAGACACGGTAAAGCTCACTCTTCCGGAACGCATCGCCTATAATTACATATGAGGAACTTAAGAGATCCAGCAAGAGCTCGCAACATTTGGAGACTATTATAGTCCAGGTTCAACATATGGATCCTCAGGCATCCAAGGGCCCCGGGGAGAGCCACAGAGATGACTAGAGCGTGACAGCAGAAGCAGTGTATCATCTGTACACTGGGAATGTTGATGGCTGTATAACGCCTCTCACGCATTCTTAAAGGGATCAGAGGTTCGATAACCCGAGCTACCCGAGAGCTGGATATAATAAATGGGGTGAGTGAGGGCTTCACAGCCACTTTTCCTCATTTTCTCAGAGCAAGTCGGTTCTCTAAAGCATGGGGGGGGTGGTTTAGAGCATTAAGCATCCCGAGCACAGAGCATCCATTTATGTAATTCTCATTTTAACTCTCTCACGTAGCCAACCTAGCTTGCCTTCCGCCATTGATGTGTTACTCGGTGACGATAGCCCTTGCGCATAATAATATTGGCCGTTTAATTCTGTATGATTGCAATATCCATAAATTTATTTTAAACCAAAGTTTTAACTTTTATTTTACACCTTGATTCACCTGTTAGCTGACAACGCGTGCTTTCAGGCTACTCGCGCTTACCTTGATAGCAGCTACCTTTTGTTAGTTTAGCAAAGATTCTCGCCGCAAAACGAACAGCGAAACAACACAGATTTTTAGTCGTTGGGACCCCCGCTCCTCCCCCTCCCCCCAAAAAAAAAAGAAAGGGAGCTCGGTACGATCCTTTCCATTTCTGCAGTTTTTGTTCTTTATCGGTTTCATTTGCATTTTTTCCGAAACATACATGAAAGAGAACTAATGCTAGTTTGAGAATTTCCCCTGGCTTCTTAGCACGTTGCAGCACTTGGCGCTATCCGACTAAAGGAACTATGTACGAATGAAACTCGAAATGCTTAACATGTTCATAGGACAGGATTCCAGCAAAACTGCTCCCTTTGCTTACAAGAGGAGTTCAACTTAGATGAAAGTCATCGGTGTTCTGAAATACGTGTTATCTCAGCTCTTATGGAAACTATACGGCCCAGACTTCTAGCAAATCAAAATTACGGAATCTATAACGGTTATTAACTCTTTTTTTTCCTACCACTGCTGTGTTAAGTAAGTTACTTAGAAAGCCTCTACGCTTTTGGGACACTGTTTTGGGTACTACTAGTAGGAGAGAGTGTGTGGAGCTACAGTGCACGAAATGTTGTGCTTCAACCCACACACTGTTGTGTTCAAATTCGCGAGTGCGGAAAACAAATCAAGCCGAGCCTGAATAAGCGCGCCTTTGTCTTCTGAAGGCATTGGGCACGGTAATTTGGTATTTGGTCTAAAATGCTAGCAGCGTGCTAGATAGCAGGAAAAATGGCAAAAAAAACGGAGTAAAGCTTGCGAAAAAAGCTTTCGTTCTTAATGACTCAAAAGCAATTTCGGACGAGTTTCCCGTAGGCATCTTGCCAATAACCGCTACGGTAGATACGGCTGCACGTATGTACATATATCCATGCAGCACGCGGCCGCTTCATATCAATCCCTTCGCTTCATATTTTACTTCGCAAATGAAGCAATACGAGCATCAGGTACGGTCGTCCATTTGTGGGCGGGCGGGCGCGGGGCGTTCCGGGTCGGTATGTTGCAGCTTGATAGGGCCTTTCAAAGGCACTTTCCTTGGGAAAGGCTTAGGGGCGTGGAATTCCGTCCTGCTAGGCGTATTAGTGCTACACATCTTAGGGACTTATCGTGCCAGCTGCCTTTGATTGCGTTGATTTGCCGAGACCTCGTCAAGTAAAGCAACTTGTGTTCAAAGAGCTACAAGTTCCTTGAAGGAAGACCTTGGGTGAAGGAAAAACGTCCTTGTTCTTGTAGGACTTCACAATGTATAAACTGAACTGAATGTTTCGGCATCTGATGTATATAGGGATTATCACTGCCATATCCCGCTCATTGTTTACATTGTAGTCTGTTGTCAGTTTTGTGTAGGTGAAGTTCATTCTTCTTGTGTCTTCTGCAATAAACCCCTTCGCCTACTGTTGCTCTTCGGCTGTAACCACTAAAACAGCTACAACACCTGTAAAGAGTTATATCTGGGCTTTCCCGAAAAGTAGTGAAGTGTTCATTGAAGATGTCCGAGTTGAAGAGATATACAACATTGGGATTCGTTGGCAGGGCACGTCATTGGTTGGGATTTTGGTCAAGTCCGTACGACCCCCCCTAAACGGTGGATCGATACGACCCCCCCCCTTCTGAGGTTTGTTGTTTTTTCGCCTTTTTATTTGCATTTTCTTCCAACACCTACGTGGAAGAAAACCAGTGCCAAGCTAAAATTCCCCTGGCTTCTGAGCACCTTCCAGCACTGAACGTCACCCAGCCAAAGAATTTCTGTACGAGTGAAACTCCAAACATTCCGTAGGTTCACAAGACAGGATCCCAGCAAAATTGCTCCCTCTATTTACAGGAATTTAGTTTGGATGAACTCCGGTGTTCTAATACATGTGTTACTTCAACTAACATGGAAAGCCATAAGGCCCCCGATTTAAAGGCAAATTCCGCTATCATTCGCCATCACAGATAATTGATTAGGTTTTTGCACATTGACGGCAAGGTGCTGAGGAATTTAATAGTGAAAAAAGCAGAGAAAAATATGCCGAATGTCCTAGATAGAACCCCATTCCGATCCCAGTTTGTACGTGCCCAATAACTCCATCTCCAACACTACGCCCTCATCCGCACAGCTGATTCCCCGATAAGAACTCTACGACCGTACAAGTGACGATTTTCATGCTTTTTCGTCCTGCAGCTTCGTTTTTCACTGAAAGACGAGCCTTGAAGGCAGGGTCTGGAGGCGGAGTCACTGGAAAAAGGAGGCGTCGCTGAGCTTATTTTGTATAGCAGCGCCCCTGCCCCACAATTTTCGCCGCGAAACGGTACAAAGGTTGTTCGTCGTGGGCCGCACTACCCTTCCGATGCCATATTTTCAACTTCTATACCTGATCGCGACCGCACCTTTCAAACAGGTGGGTCTTACGAAATTTATAACGATTATTTACTATTTTCTACCACTGCCGTGTTAACTGAGCGAGTTAGGGATCCTCAATTCTTTTCGGAAACTCCTGGTAGAGAGAATGGCTGTGTGGATCTACACCGCACAGGATGCTGTGCTCCAACCTACAGACTGTTGTGTTCAAATTCGCGCGCGGGAGGAACTGGCAGCCATGCCATTTGAATACCGAATACGCGCACGCGTCCGCGCTTTGATTGCGTTGGGGCGCGTTTTCCTAGACCCCTTAAGTGAAACAACTTGTCTTTGAAGGGTTATAACTTCTTAAAGGCAGACCGTTGGGAAAGAGGAAAACGCAATCGCTAAGAAAAAGATTTGAGCTCCCCGAAAAGTACTGAAATGTTCATAAAGGTTGCCAAATTTAGAGAGAAATTCAGCATTGGGGATTAGTTGGGGATTTTCGAAATTGGATGCAAACTGTCCTGGTTTGAACGAAGATAATTTTCTAAAAACTCAACTGTTTGCAAATCCAAAACCAGTGTCGAATATCAGAAGATTTCCTCTTTCCAAAAACCACTCAAACTGTTTCTGAAGTTTCGGGATTCATGAGATAATAGCGTTGGGGATTTTCTGAAGAGCATTCCGAGCTACTCGAACCCGTTTTCTGTGTACCGTTTCAAGTTGGCGTATTCGGATATCCAGGAATGCATCCCTTCGTGGAATAGGAACAAGCAGTAGTTGGTTTAGCGCCCATTAGCTTCATTTCTGGATGCGCCATGCTTAGGCTCCCACGCAGAGGTAGTGGGATGGTGCAAGTTCTACGCAATGCCTGTTTACGCGAGCAGCTGGATTCAGGCAGGTCCATGGCCAACCTACGCACTTGTTTATAGTCTTGTCCGTTGCGGATGATGGGGCGGACACGCCATCATCCGCAACGGAGAACAGCAATCCGTGC
>MU948041.1:0-10738 GCA_036418165.1 Cooperia oncophora
ACAATCTTGTTCATGGTGCGTGAAAATCGAAATAGTTGAATAGCACTGACTCATGAGGTACACGTGCCCATAAATGGCAAATATCCGAGTTATATTCATGCGCAGACACAAATGGAAGCGAGAACAGCGAAATCTAAAAAATGCAAAAAGCCACGACGCAAGGGGAGCCGAACCATCAACCCCACCCTCACTGTCCGATTGCGAAACCTCCACTCTAGGGAAATAAATATTTCGATCATTACTCTACCTGCATAATAAGCTGATGCCGTAGAAGGGCCACGATAACTTTCGCCTTATTCTGTTGATCGGCAAGCGGCTGACGAGAATTCAAGTAGTCGCCAAGGGTACACGGTGGATCGAACTGTGCCAATGCATCCGCAAGATGAAACGAAGAGCCAAATTGTTGTGAGAATATCGAAATATATCTGGAATGTACGAAACAGTAAAATAGGCCACTGTACTGACTGTAGTAGAGTGACATGGCCGAGACTATTGCCAAGGATACGTAGCATAGAGTATCACAGTATATTTCAAATTCGAATTTTACGACATGTCAACTCACAGATTTAAGGGACGCCTGGGTTAATTTTTTTCCGGACTTCTGAGGCGTTCTCCCCTTCAGTAGATCACTGTATCGTTACCTCGCAGCTTACGTTTCAAGATCCAAGAAATGTGAAAGACAGAGGATGTGATCACAGCTAGTCCATTGCTTGATTGAGAATGCACACTCGTTTATCATCCAGATTCTCCCACGTGCTTGTCTGCGTCATGTCAACTTATGTTCACCTCAATTTTTTTGAGACGAGATGAGTGGACGAAGTCGGGAGTAACACCTCTCTAGCCAACTGTCACTTCGCAGGAATAATTTTGCCCCGTATTTTTCTTGCATTTCAACTTTCAAGGGGGGGGGGACAATGTTGTGGCAAGTGGCACGCTTACCACACCCGCGGTCCGAAAATCCCGGATCGGCCCCCGACCAGGCCAGCATTCTACCTTTTACCACGGGACGATAACTTTTACCAGATTCGTCTGTGACGATTTCTGCATGGCTAGCTCCCGCAAGACATTGTACGGGCCATACAGCATTCAAGAGGCCACTACAATTCTGGAGGGAAGTATTAGGTTGTCCGGAAAGGAATGCGCGTTGAATTTTTTGAACTTGTCCATTTTTTTCTCTCCTACTATAGAAGATTTTTGGAGACAGTTTTGTCTATTAGATTTTATGTTCTTTTGATATATTTTTGTCCATGTCTACTTTGCTTTTTTTGGGGAAAAAAAGTTGGGAAGAGCGGGTGCCGCACCAGCTGAGCGACGCAAACAAGGCAACACGAGTGGCAATGGCCGGAATTCTTCTTCGTCGCTCCAAGAACAGCGGTTTTTTCGACTCTATTATTACATCAAATGAGAAAAGGGTCTGCTTCGATAACGCAACGAGAAAAGGACAGTGGTTAGACTCCAGTGACCCTCCAAAACGGACTCCGAAACCTGATATACGCGGCAAAAAGGTGATGCTCCGTGTTTGGTGGAATAGCAAAGGTTTGATGTACTTTGAAGTTCCGGAATCGGGTCAGACGGTTACGGCGGACATCTGCAAACACCAATTGAACCGCATGGATCCAGCACTGCGTCTTCAAAGTGTCGAAACGACGTCGACAAAATTTATCCACGACAACGCTCATCCACATGTGGCGAAAATCACTCTAGAAAAAAATTGAGGAATTGGGCTGGAAAGTCCTGCCTCATCCGCCACACAGATCAGACCTGGCACCATCGATTACCATCTGTTCCGGTCGATGCAGAACTCCCTGGCCGAGAGAAAATTCACAAACCGCGAAAAAGGTCCAACTCTGGGTGTCCAACTTCTTTGAGTCGCAGCCGGTCGAGTTCTTCAGAAGAGGAATCCATTTTTTGCATAAATGTTGACAACAAGTCATTGATACTAATGGAGATTGTCTTTTGAATTTATCTTGTTTAATTTCGTTTTTATAATAAAAAATTTTTTAAGCTCGAACGCGCATTCCTTTCCGGACAACCTAATAGAATGCGTGCCGCATCCCAGAAAGGGGCGATTAACAGCGAAGACTTTATCGTTTATCCTTAAGTGCACTCTCTCCTATGTTTATAATGAAACCCCAAAACTCACTGTCTCTCCTCGCCTGCGCCTGCTACCGGACCTTCTTCTCGTTCCTTAACAAGGGGACCTTTGTCGCGTTCTACCCGCAACTGAATGAACAGGAAGGCCGAACGGGACTTCTGAAATTTCTCCGCAATGTACACGCGCTTTTCTCTGCTTCTCTTCTGCAGAGGGCGATCCTCCCACCGCCGCCGCCTATACGAAGCACGTTCTATAACGGAGAACTAAACGAGCGGTCACACCGGCTACTGCCTGCGTTCCAGGGAGCGGGCGGGCGTAGGTGGTGTCTAACTCCACTACGTCCGGATCGGGCCGAAACCAAGAACAAGTTCTCAATTCAAGTCAAGTTCTTCTTCAAGTAGGGCAAAAAAAGCCCCGTTCGAATTTGGCACCTCCCTGCCAATTTTTGCAAAAGACTCGAAAGAGTCGATATGACTTGCAGAGCCGACAATAACAAGGCTTTGCGGACTTGGTACTACAGCGTTACCACCCCTGCAGCACGATAAAATCCAAGAGTAAAGCAATGAAGCAGTTAGGTTAGGTTCCATTTTTCAATAGAAGGTAATGCACATCCGAAAGGCATCAATGGCTCACTTAGGTGAAGCAGGATACGCTCACGAAAATTTGGAAAGTTGGTCATTCACAAGGACGCCCTCCACCACCACTCAAAGTACAACCTCTCTAAACCCAAGAGTCAAATTTGCCTGCTTTTGCCTTATTCTTCGCCTGCGCCCACCATTTCTGTTTCCCGATGTTTCAGGAAAAAAACTGCCTATGGAGATAGGAACAGTATAGAGCTTTGATAGCCCTTTTTGTGATATGACACATTCTATTTCCAATCCGGTCGTCAAGCTGACTTGATGCGATATGCCCGATACAAAAGTCTTGCAGCAGTCGGCCGATGTACAGCTCAGCGTCTGGTCCTCCCGGACGAACCTAGTGCCAAATTATTGTCCTGCAGGATAGAAGACTTGATTTGCAAGGGCGATCAAGGATTTGACTGTTGGGGCGGCCGGCTGCGCGCTAGTTGGCAAAAAGCCAAGAGAGCTGCACGCGACCGCGCCGCGCGGATGGTGTTAGCATAAACGTGAGGGCGGTGTAGCAAGGAATTACGACTTTCCCACGGCCCCGTACTCTGACCCCGTGCAGTTTTGGGCGGGGGGACCACGACACATCGACAGCTGGGGGCTGATAGTCTCATACACCCTCAATGTGTTTGAGCGTACCATGTGTCTTTAAGTTAAATGCAGTTCGATGCATGACGGAACTGGGAATCGCGATGTCGAATGAACTGTATGAATTTCACTTCGACGAAGAGATGCAGAGAGCCGAAAGAGCTGTGGTGGCCAGTGCAGGGCACCTCAGGAAGGCTCCGAATTGTATAGTTACGCAAAGGATAATTTTTCGATCCAAAAACCTTGAAGTAAATGGGTGCCAATATTCAGAAAGAGGAACTCTTCAGACTCTAGAGTGGCTGTTCATATACATGGCTATTCATGAAGTGAAACATCGTGTGTTACACCGCAATTCAACACAGTTTTCACAACAAAGACATTTCCCACAATGGAAGACACGTTGATTACGTTTATCATATCCAGAAATTGTGAGTATAGCACTTGCGAAGCCTAGTGTCTTTTCTCAATTCCTAATATTCATCTTGTCTCTACTCCTTATAAACATGCAGTAGTTCAATGAAAGGGTACTCCCACAGTTCCTACCTATCTTGCACACTTTCGTAAAATTGTATCGCTCCAGTGCAATTATGGACGCCCTCAAACCGAGTGCAAATTCAAAATTCAGGTCACTTTTAACTAGAATACTACGTGAGGACAAATCCACCTACAAGGGCGATTGCGTGTACAGGGAGATACCATGACTTCGCCAATGAGCTCCATGGATTTCATTCCGATCGCATACACTGTGGGTTGGGCGACTGCCGTGAGTTGCGTCACGGAGGAACCAATGATGGGACCAGTTTTACTTATCGGACCCTCGTTAGTCGAGCACTCATTAAATGTTATCCACTGAAAATTTTGAAGATCCTAGACTTCTGAAGGTACCTGCGAACCGAAAAATCAGGGTCGTCTGCCTCATTGTTTAGTCACCAACACTTTAGATGGCTGAGAATTTTTGCGAAGATTGCTGCTTCTTTCCATGTTTGAAAACCGTGCCGAGACCCTGTTAGGGCGAGGCGTATTCATCTACCGTTCCAAACAACGCGATGCTGTGCCCTTATGTGAAGGCAGGTATGGGCGCGCAAAGCCTCTAATCAATGCCAAACCGTGCGGTTTCTATGCAAAAATCGTACTGAACACAAAACGGCAGGGATTTTTTCGCGTGACCTGTCAGTTCTAACGCATGATTTTTTGCCTCAGACCTGACCGTTCCTTGGAGTTAGGGCTTCGCACACTCAGATGAGGGCACATCGCACGTTGCAGAATCCCCAGCAGGGCAGTATTCGGTCGCTGAAGGGAAGGAAAGGGTCTTATGTGTAAGGATTTTTTTTGATAGTTGATTTCTCCTTTTTCACGGACGCTATACCATACTATACCAAATCATTTACAGAATTAAAATGGGAGAGAGGGCGTATCTTCTCGTCTTTGGAAAAGAGGGGTCGCATTTGGTCTGATGTAAGTAAAATTTCTCTGATAGTTGATTTTTCTTTTTTTTTCACGGGATACGCATTATTCGGAGAATTAAAATGGGGAGAGAGGAGTCGTATTTCTCCTCCCGCTTGATGGCAATTTTTTGGACAAAAAAAGGAAATTTTCAGGAGCTTCGGAAAGATGTGTTAGGAAGCTGGGAAAAGTTGGTTAGGACATTAAGTAGGATGTTTCGTGCTAGCGGCGAAAATTTGGGGAGGGTTGCATTCCCTGAACACTTTACCTAGCAGCGGGACGTGCCCTGACTTAGTAGGAAGCCCCCTTCACCTGCCCTCTTCGAGAGTTTTTCTTTTGCGTGACATTTATGTAAAGTTCTGGGTGAATAACGTGGCGATCAGGGCAATTCCTGCCGGTGGGATAAAGTTCCAGGAAAACAGGACCCACCCCTGATGCCTTCCTTGATTCCGCCTCAAATTTCTCACAAAATCGGATACGACAAAAAATTTTTCAGACCAAGTACTACCCCCTCCCCTTCAATAGTGACAAACACGCCTCTCTCTCCCCTGCTGCGGATCCAACTTTCTTCGGGTCTGTGTTCAGTCTTCAGAACTAATGTGCGATCAGACGTCAATCAGCCGTTAGACAAATCCATTTTTTGAGGATTTGCGGGCTGAAAAGGGAAGTAATAGTGAATGTTTATTAGACGGTAGTGCTCTGAACAATATGCTAATGCAGCCATGTTTATTCGCTCATAAACTATGACGAGAACACACAACAATTTTTCTGCGAAAGGACCAACCGGCTGTGCGAAGCCGCTTCGAACTGGGTGAATGACCTGATCAAAATTCATTTGGATATTTTTAGGAATGTTCAGCACTGCAAAAGCGGTGAACTGTATGTACAAGTGGTGTTGACCTCCGGGGAATTGAAGAGATCAGCGGTTTGATGATTATGGACCCATAGAGAAGTAAAGTCGATAGACAGAACAGAGATGAAAAACGTCAGATGTGAAGCGTCTCATTCGTCTGGAATGTCATCATCGATGAATGGCCATGAGAGCGCTTCTGTGAACGACACACTTCGGGTGGAGTTCGGCGTGCTGAAATATTACAATAATTGATGATACGCAAGTAATTTCCTAGAAACTTGGCTGAGACACATTGGCTGTTATACGCGCAACAGTAAAGATTTCAGGGTACAGCATCGTTAGGTGAAACACATAGGGGGTCGTACTTTTCCGCTGGGGAGGGGGTCGTATTTGGTCGTTGGGAGAGGGAGGGTCGTATGTGCCTTTGAGAGCAATTTGCTGCGTTGGGAAAAATTTTTCCTGTTTGTTGACATTTCGCGTGATTTTGCCTGTCTCATGTGTGCTATCCCTCCCCCGCTCGGCGGAAAATTTTTTGGGTGGAAAAACTGGAAAATGTGGGGATTTGGTAGGTAGGTCATAGGTGTTGGGGAAGGGGGGGAAGGGAAGTCGTACCGAGACGCTCTCTTGGGAGGGGGGGACGTACCTACACTACCATTTCACACAAGATGCTGTACCCTAAGCACAGTCACATCGACGCTGCTACCCTTGTCTCTGGATTTATGAAGTAAAATTGATATGAAACGTTTCCAGATGGATTATATACATATGTGTAGCTGTATCTATCAAAGAGTCTCGAGGCTCGTCCAAAAATACTCGTCCGATGCAGTGCAGAACAAGGTTTTTAGGCCGCTTGACTTTGCTTTTCGTCATTTTCCTACTATATAACACCCCTGGCACTATTTGACAGCTATAGCCGAAGTATCGTTTTTATGCCTAAATCCTCCGGAAAATTCTGAGAATGGTCTCTGTGCTCCCGTGAGCGTGAGGAAGTCATTTCTACTTCATTTGGTCGCTTAGGCTCACCTTTTATTCACCTAACCCGGAAACCCACACTCAGATTAGAAAACTAAAGGAAGAGCCATATTGTTCACTCTGGAAAGCTCTTATGGCGTGATTTGCGCTCTATTGGACACGTACTGAATCTGAACTTTTGTTGATTGACCAACCTGTATGAGAATACTGCAGTAGGCAGACGTAAACCTAACCACATTGGCCGTTTTGCAGCACAGGTATTTGGGAAGTTACAAGATCCTCCTAGACCACTTTCTGTCTCCCCGATGACAGGGACAGTTCTACATTGTCTAGCCATCTCGACATAAATTACACTCAAAGCGCTAAGATGCGGTAGGCGTGGCAGCGCACTTGTTTGAATGCCGTGCCTTCTCCATTTCAGGGATAGGGAGTGTACATATATTCGACTTCTATGAAAATTTTTTGCCTGGACCTTATTGTTGGAAACCTCCGTTTCGCGCGAAAAAACCATTCAAGATTTTGTTGAAATGCGCTAGAGAATTCAGGCAGACAAGTATGCCAGGGAACTCCGTAAAAAGGTTTACCTCTCCGGATCATTATGAAGTAACGCATTAGTATGGGTTATGCGGCGCAGCCTAGCGTTGGGAGGGAATGGGCGGACTGGAAATTGTATAAACGTCTGTGAACCTAAAAAATGTTGGTAGTTTTGTTACTAGAGCCCTTCCACAGCTTTCCCCCCTTCCCCCTCCACCCTAATCTTGCCTCTTATTCTTAGAAGATTCTTATTCTTTGGTTCACGACCGTTCTTTTATTTCCTGGGCTGAATGCCGTATTACACCGATAATCAATCAAGAAGAAATCGTTTGGAAACAAAATTCGACACATTACGTAGCCTTGCCAGAGTTAACAACTCGAAAAAGGCCCGGCACTTTTAGGAATTTACTGGATTCCCACTCCCAAACTGGCCAAAAGCCAAATTGATTATGCTTCAACTGTTCAGTAAGGGAACTCCCATTTAGTAAAGACTTATTCGCTCAGTTATTCACTAGATCGTTTTGCAGGAACCAAAGTGTCTTTTCAAAGAACCCTTTAATCGGACTCTCCTCAATATGAGGAGTGAAAGCTGGAGAGAGAAACAGGACATGATAGACGAAGATGTAAGAGAAGCAGGATGATGCCTATTGAGCTTAGGAAAAAATGCACTGGAATTTTTGTTTTTCTATCGAGATGGTTCACTACGTAGTTTGTCCTCGTTAAGAAGGGCTCGGAAAAGAACATGTGTACAATTTGTAGTTGGCAAATAGTGCGTGGCCCACTTCTGTTTTTGTTGTGCATGCAATGTCCCACAATCGACAATGGACCACTCAACTACTTTTTTCGCTCTCTTTCCCTTCGTCTATGCGACACTGCTGGTACGTTGAGTGGTTCTATTGCACTTCTTCTATACGACTGACCAGTATGATTTTGCCATTGATCATAGAAATGAAGATTACGTGAGATAAAAGAAACACGTAAAAGCACCTTCGGGCTTTAAAGGCATAAGGCACGATAGTTTGATACCCGGTCTAAAACGTAGCAGGGGTGCTATAAAGTGGGAAAACAAGTGAGCAGGAAAACCAAAGTGGAACGGTCAAAACCTGAAAAAAAACATTGTTCCTACGAATCAGAAGCAATTACGGACGAGTTTCCCGTTGGCATCGTGCCAATAACCGCTACGGTAGATACGGCTGCATGTATGTACCCATATATCCACTAGCACCGCAGCCGCTTCATATCAATCCCTTCGCTTCATATTGTACTTCGCAAATAAAGCGATACGAGCACCAGCATCGGTCGGACATTTGTGGGCGGGCGGCGCGGTGGGCGTACGGGTCGATATTTTAGCTTTACAGGACGCTATAAGGGTATCTTTCTTGGGGAAGGCTCTACGCAGCGCTCAGGGAGCGCCCAATGCTGTACTTCTAGGCATATGAGTCGTACACGTCTTGGGATTTATCGTCAAACAGGTACAGAGGATGGAAAAAGCGGACTTGAGCGCTGTTCAATGGTCCTCTCTGATGTACCATGTTGCCTACTTCCATTTAGTCTCCTAGCTGCCTTACAGTGGCTTGCATAAGCGATGATGAAGTTTTTGCACGGAAATGATGCACATTGGTCCTCACAAGAGGGTTAAAGGGCTTACCATTACTCAAGAGCCTGAGTGACAGACTATCCGGGACCTTCAGATATTCGTGTAGTGGAGCCATCCGCTACTATAAAGGATAAAGGATAAAGTCTTCGCCGTTGATCAATCCCTTTGTGGGATGCGGCACGCATTCTACTTCCATTCAGAATCGTAGTGGCTTATTGAATGCGATGTGGCCTATACAATGACTTGCGGTGGCCAGCCGATGTACAAGTCAGTGTTTTATCCTCCCAGACGAATCTGGTACCAATTTACCGTCCCCGGGGGTAGAAGGCTTGGTTGGCCTGGGCGGGAGTCGACCCGGGATTCGAACCCAGGACCGCGCGAGTGGTAAGCGCGCCACTTGTCACTACACCACCTCTGCCTCATTCGCTAAAGTACCACATTCAAAACTTTCTATTATTTTATATATAAGTCGAAAACCTCGAGCTGAACATGAATACAAATCAAATCTGAAGGTGGTTACGAGTCTGACTGGAAGTAGTTTGCATGGCACATCACAGAGGAGGTTCGACCAACGCTGTAGGCTACGTCCAATTCATCCTCTGTATTCTGTTTTCCGAAGGCCATAAGGACAACGATGCGCATAAGATGTCGTAGAAAACGATACCAGGTTGGGTGGGGTGGAATTTAAGTGCTTCAAAAGCTCATGGACAGTGTTTGAGCATCGTGCTAGATTTTTCTGCAGCGATTTGAAGGTACAGCCTACTGGCTTGGGCGTATCAAGGTGGCAGCCCGGTGGTTCCAGCGTCAGTCGTAGAGGGTGCCCTCATAGCCGAAGGTAGATAGAATTTATCATTTTCGTCACGCTCTGCTACATAATCATGGACGTTAATGATTATGATTATCGATTATTTATGGTGTGCTTATGAGCTAAGGGATGATGCTACCTCCGGTAATTCAGCACGGAAATGGCTTAAGCGCTTTGTCTGAAGAGAAACCCTTCGATTATGTATTGCGGATAGTCGTCTTCAATTGCAAATCTGCATCGTCATATAACTCACCATAGAAGAAGAAAGCAAAGAAAAAGTCATGGGGAACACCCTAAGTAAGTGCCTGGCAGCCTATCTGGACAAGTGCTCCGGACCTGGTTGTTTTATGCCACCAAAAGAGCATCCTGCCGCCTCCTGCTCACTAGTCTTTCTTTGTGCAATTCATTAATACCATTTAACAGTGGGAAAACATTCAAAACATGGTGTCAAAACTGACCTTGTGACAGAAAAAAGCCTTTGAGTTTCGGTGGCTGGGACAAGGGAGGCGTCGGAGCTGTCCCTTATTCGCGCCACAGGGCCTTCGTTACTTACTGTGCAGCGCTGCAAAAGCGGAGTAATCTCAAACAGAGGACCAGACTGTTTGTACAAGGAAGGAAGCTGATGAGTTCTCGAGCGTGAATGCTGTCTCCAGGTGAAGCCCTCTTTCAGAGTAACCATCTGCATCGGTTTCTCACCGCTGGGCTCACTGTTTGAACCAAACCATACAACTTGGAACAGTACTGGAGCTCGATCGGAGTATGCCTCATAAGCTCACCGATGCTGAAGATGGAGATGCTGATGGGGATGCCCGCACCTTCTCCAACGCTTTCGCCATACGCCCTTGAGTCAAGCGTATGTCGCGGAATCCGTAAAGTGGGGGTCCTATGCGACTTGGGATGTTAGGGGAGGGATGTAAAGATCTCGATAATGAACGGAGTAATGGCAACATTGGTGGAGCACTGCCCTTGTTTTGTGTCTCGTCGTGAGCGCAGAATCTCCGTCGAGTAACACAGGCAGGTCACAACCTCTAAATACGGCAAGGAAACCATTAGCTAATGGTTACTTGGTCCATATTAGGTCCATATTCCATATTTCTGCGCTTCCGAATGGAAGACGAGAGCGTGGCGCATTCCCTCACTTTTTGTCTGTCACAAGGGGGAAGAGGTGTATTGAAAGTCTTCCAAGGTTTCTGGATGAAATTGAGGGCTTCATAGTTGGGATACA
>MU948043.1:0-22697 GCA_036418165.1 Cooperia oncophora
ATCTGTGAGACTATGGCAACGCCCTCAAATGCTTCCACGGTTCATGAGAGCCGGCTGCCTTGCATTCCCTCGCGAGATCAATCCTGCCCGATGCTTTTTTTTCCCTCCCTGTAACCCTATAATCAGAGCCATGATCATCCCATCGCGTCCTATGCAAACATCTTCTTTTTCTTCAACAGTTGCATCGCGGCGATCGTCATCAGAGCCCCTCCACTCGTTCTCTCAGTCAGTTGTCGATCATTTAAAAATGATTCATTGCCATATTTTTTCCCATTTTCTCTGTTATTACCGCAAGGGTTGCCCCCATCGTTGAGCTTTGTCAGCAATTATATTTATCGATTTTGGGTGCTAATCAGGGTTTTCCCACCGAATATGCAGTTCATTACTCGACGTCGTGGGAAATGCGAAAATCTCAAGATTATTCCCATACAAACCTCTCATAATCATTACCTCGGTCGCCACACACTTTCATGTTAGAGCAACTGAACGAATGCCAGTGGCTGGTCCAACTCCTAGCTCCTGAGCCTTTTCATTATTTTGATATTTGTAACTTTGCTTGCTAATCAACGAAGTCGTTAGCTGGAACTTCTTACCGACTTCTTACTTCCAAAAAAATCAAGTTGAGAATTTTTGCAAAAGAAGAACACCGGTCGTTCTACAAGTGATGAAACTTAAATCTTTCTTTCACTGTGCTTGCTATTTTTGTTCTGCCTATTTTTCGTTTGTTTTGATCCGTCTCGTCAACGCTCCGACGGTTTTTTGTCCCTTCAAGGAAACAACTGATGATAGCGGCCTTCAAATACTCCACCCTTCACCTTTGCTGTTGACATGTGAGCCACTCAAAGGCGCCTGGGGACTTGAGTACGACTTATGGAGGTCTCCCACAATCTCACATCTCAACATAATTTCAATAATTTTGCAAACATTCGGTTTATAGGAGATCTGCTCCACAAAAAAATCTGACTTGAGGCTTGGACCGTTGTGATGCCTCCTCCCATAGCACGACTCACCATCGGTGGAATTCTCCAAAGTGTTGGTGCAATGGGAGAGGGAGCAAGGGGGGAGGGGGGAGTCGTCTTTGATTGGTTGGAATTTTTTTTCTCCCTGTTGATTTTTTTTCCTTTCTCCCCCACCCCAATTGATCAGCGAGGTCGTGATTTCACTCTGTCTGATAGCTGATTAGATGTTTGTCTTCCGGCATGCTCCCTGCTCTCCGCATGCTGGGAAGGTCGTACTTTGAAGATTGCTCCCCATTGGGATGTGTGTCCTGACCCATGACTAATGTGGGCACTCAGTTGTGTTCATACTTTGCGACTCGAGTTAGTCAGGAATGTCGCAGCAGCGGCCGATCGCGTTCTAAGGCAGCGTCCAGACTTCGCGACGGCTGCGCTCGGATCGCGCGTTCGATGTGGTGCATGTAGTAGAAAGCATGCACATCGATCGCGCCGAACGCGCGGCCGAAGGTTTGCCGTCACGAAGTCTGAACGCTGCCTAACGCTGCTGGTCGAACTGGTTGGACTTTTCCAACATTTAGAAGAGTTTATATTCTGGAAGTCATTTATTCAGCAGCTTGCAGTGGTCCAGTGATCAGCGGTGGAACGACCTCTGAGTATGAACGGATACAAATAGCGAACCCGGCGGACAAGTTGAATGAACAGAACATTTCATAATGAGCATAGTCAAGTTCAGTTATGAACAGTAACAGAGGAAATGGAGGGTAAAGAATAGACTATGCGCTCACTGAATGCTTAGTCCCCCTTGAGAAGTTTAGCTAGTAAGAGGACTGAACCTTTTCCGCTGAAAAACATAATCTCATGACAGCATGACTTCCGAAGCGCCTCCAATCGATTTGGAAAGCAACATGCGTTCAATATGATGGCAGTCTATTTGATAGTGAGATGTCACTCTGTTTCCTAAGTATTCTAGAAGCGTGATCTCAGTAACCGTGTCCACAGCACTTTTGGCTCTCGAAGTCGAGATCATCAGAGCTTGTTCACCATTTTCGTCTGTATACGCATTAATGGTACAACACTTCTTACGAGATAGTAGGGCTAGTTTTGCCCTGATGTTGTTTGTTTCCTTGGATTGTTTTGTCCACGGTTCTTGAAGAATCAAATGGGTCCTGGGAAAAGGTACTGTTTGACGGGCTATCAATTCTTTTGTTTAGGTTTGCTTAATGCGTTCATTAGGCAGCGTTCAGACTTCGCGACGGCAGCGCTTCGGTCGCAGGGTACAGCATGGGGATGTGCGAAATGTCGGTGTGAGTACGACCCCCCCCCTTCGAATGGGGTCCAGGCACGACCCCCCTCCTCCGCCTCCACGGCTTCTTCGCCGACGGCCGAGCGATGAGTATATAGTCGGCGAAAAAGTTGTCGAGCGGGGGTATACAATTAACTATGCAACGTATATCCCACGGGCGTACAAAATGCATGCATATAGTGCATATAAAAAAATTACTACGACCCCCCTTTCCACAAGAAAAAATGAAAAAATCAACTATCAAAATAAAATTTGTCTTCCAAATACGACCCCCCCCCCTCCCCAGAGCAAAAGTACGACCCCCCCCCATGGGTTTGACACAACGATGCTGTACCCTGTTCGGTCGTTCTACGCGATCGATGCGCATGCTTTCGAGGAAAGAAAGCAGTTCATGTCGAAGATTTCTGTCTGAACAGTATGTAGAACAGCAAAGAGAAGTGGCACGATAATCCCTAGGACGAGTAGGATTAAGACGCCTGCAAGGACACAATTCGGCGGCCCTTAGCAGGCGCTGCAAGGCGCCTTTTTCGAAAAAGGTGCAGATATAGCGCCTTAACAAGCTGCAACACACCGACCCGCGCCCCCACCCCCTTCCCACCCACAAAGGTCCGACCGATGCGGACTCTCGTATTGCTCCATTTGTGGAGTACAGTATGAAGCGAAGGGAGTGATGTGGAGCGACTGCGATCAGAGACATATGAGGGTATTGGCACAATGCCAGCGGGGAACTCGTCCGAAATCGCTTTCTGAGTGTAAAGAACAAAGAGCTTCTGCAAGTTTTCGACCGTTTCACTTTTCGTCATTTTCCCTGCTGTCATTCAAGATCGAGTACCAAATTATAGTGCCTTCGTTTGAAGGGTTTGCGCTGTGTGCCGTCTGATTGCTGCGCTTTCATCTCTTCCCAAGAATCTCTCATAAACACGTACATTCCAGATCCCAGCGGTAGGGAAAGCGTAACTGCGTACCACTCGAGCCTGTTTCTCATGAGAATTGAGATTTCGAGACAACTATCATCCTGTCATGAGCTGGACGAAGATATGATCACATGTCTTACATTGGTAATATCCCGCCAAAAACGCGGTCACGCCGTACACAATTGTGCGCCACCAAGCCCACTGCATTCCTACGATATGTAGGGTATATTTTCCCAAGAATAGTTCCCTTTTAACTGTTGCCACTATCACCTGAAACAAGCCTTACAGAACTCCGGGCCAATTGACAGAACCGTCTCCCCATCAGTTGATAAAAGTAGTGGTTTGTACATCAATTGGCCCAGCAAGTTAGTCGTTGTATAGACTGAGTCGCATTGGAAAAAATCATACAGAAGCGGGATGGAGGTGGAGTGCGTGGCGCAACAACCACTAGATCGATGCCAGAAGGACTCTTCTTTTTCCTGCCCCCAGAACAATGGGGATGGCAATAAGGAAGAACATCGAGTGCATTCTCCAGTGTCGATTTACTAACGTGCGATTTTCAAATTTTTAATCCATCCGTTTCATCTCACCTTCTAGGCTTCGATTTCATCTCAACCTCTAGGCTTCGATAAAATTCAAAGCGAACGACTTTACTGGTATTGCAAAATGGTTTTTACGTGCATTTGTCGAACACAAATTAATCAAAAGCTCAACGAGAAGCACAACGTCGTTGAATTTCCTATTTTTCCTCGTTCTATTTTTATAAATTCCGCTTTTATGATTTCATTTCCTCCCTTCAAATATAACCAGTTTTTTTATGACTCTAACGAAATTCTCGAAGTTCTATTGCTGTTTCTCAGCGGTGCAATTGACCCCTTTATGAAGGTTCTCTTTCATCTATTTTCTTTTCAGAAATGGGTTCTGAACTTTATTCGTGCTGAACTGAAGATGCAAAATGTTACCACGGATAGCACTTTTGTTGGTGTTCATCAAAGAGATCTTTGCTGGATATGTTTCACAAAGCGGCGGCACATCTTCCCGAGGTTTGATCATCATTTGATTACTTCTATTACATTATCAGCTTACTAGTCTATTTAGCAGTTAGCCTTGCTGACCGACCGTTATCAAGCAGCTTTCCATTGAAGTGCTGTGGGCAAGTATAAAGTCAAGTAATGACGACTTACGGTCGTCTTCGCTGCAGATACTGGGATGTGTGAGCTGGTGAGGGGGACGGTGCAGGCTCTTTAGGCGCGGAGCCATCCCAATCTCCTCCGATCGTTGAAACGGGCAAGCGACTGCAACTGGTGGGAAACGGGCTAACGCCGCGCCAAACCCAGCCCTTCTGACACGCCCCGGCCTGTACATATTTCAGCGGTAGGCTCCACTGAGTCAAGCTAGCCGGGCTAGTGGGTCTACTGTTACACTTCCAGGGTCACCTTCCGCCTTCTCAGCTCCATTTTTTCCCGTGAGAAGAAAAGGAAGCGCTTAAAAAACAGGAGCTAAAAAACAAGAGATAAGCTCGGGTACGATCCTATTGATATCAGTCCCACATCATCACCCAGAAAGAGCTAATATCCGAAGGATGGATGTTTCTCGTCGAGCACCTTATGTTTTCTGATGTGCTCGTACTTCATGGGATTAGCTAGGTTTCCTAATCGCGTTCAGTTTATTGATGTCTTCCTGTGAAACCTTCCTAGGACTACGAAAACTTAGAAGAAGCCTTTCCAGTTCAATACGTTCAACGAGATTTGCACGCCTTCGTTGGTTTCAGCGTTTTTTCCTGATATGAGCAGCACTCCTGTACTCCTTGTAATTGAGCACTGGAGTACTCCTAATATCCGAAACTGCTGAATTAGCAAAATCGTCATTCTTTGAGTACCGCCTCCAATGGATCGTGCTCAGGGGGAGGGGGAGGGGGAGGGGATAGAAGGTGGTTTTCGGATCAATCTTTGAGTTTGAACAGAGTTTCGTACAGTGGTCTAGAGTTAAATGCATGTGCCCTTCATACCTTAGGCAGCGCAGCGTTCAGGGCTCGCGATGACGCGCCTCTACCACTACAGTACTCCCAAGAACCTTGACGTGAACGCAGCCATGTACGGGTTTCGATTAGCGCTGCCAGTGCTTTTGCGAGAGTATGGGAGAATAGGAAAGTGCGCGCTGCCCTATCACACAGCCTGATACCCTCTTCCTTCTATAGTTTCCCAAAACACTGGCGACCGTCGCTGTTTGATACGGTCTCAGGATATCTGTCAACCGCGGAGCCTTCCTCCTCCTTCCTTTTTCCTTCCTCCTTCCTTCTTTTTCTTCCTTCCTTCTCTCATCCTTCCCCCCTTATTTTTCCTTTCTCTAAATGCCCGACAGAAGATGCTATGAGCAAACACCTCTGCACCCTCACAGAGAGAGAGCACCCGGTTGACAGATGCCTTGTACCGTTTGATATCGGTCCATGGCTGTCTTCCCGCTTGTACAGTGGAAGCGCGCTGTAAAGGCGCGTGTCATCGCGAACCGCGAACCCTGAACACCGCCTTATTCCACTATGACCGATGATACTAAGGAAGTTATTCTTCAATAACAAGAGAAAAGGATGGGGAAGTTGTAGGTCTGCTCAAAGCGGGCAGTTTTGACAGCTTCTGCACCGAATGTTTAGCGATGGACAGTTTTTGGAATCCAATGTTGCAGTCCAGTCAAGTGCGTCAGGAAAAATAAATGATTTTTAAAGGTGGAAGTCGATGCTATAGCTGCATGTCGCGATATTACGGTGTCACCTGGCAGTTTGCCGGCTATTCAAGGATATATGTAGAGCCAAGGGCATTCACGGACTCCTGCCGGTACCTCTTTTTTTTCAGACTGTTATGAGGAAGAATTGTCGAATATTCCCTTAACTTCTCTTTAGGAATCCAATGACTCGAGGAGCTGATGTACCGTTCGCGTACTGCGGAGACGAGTCAAATTGTATTACTATGGTAGAAGACTTGAAAATAGGTAGGTTTTCAAGAATTTCGCGCTTCAAACTCGAGTTTTCCAATTCTGAGGATTTCGGGAACTCGTGCTGAGTCCAAGGGCACCCTCCGCCTCCTTGTAAAGGGAGTTCTACCTGGGCTCAAGCGCGCAGGTCCAGATATGTTTAGGCTGTATCACTCTCATCACCATAAACTGCGCGGTAAGTGTGCTGCGGACTTCCGATGGCCACAAACTCCACCCATTCGAGTAACCCATAGTCTTGTAATTACAACTGTAATCAGTTTTCTCCCCCTGCTATGACTACTGCCAGCATCCCTATCCGACTCGCTCGCCCAGTGCTGGAAACCAACCGGCTTTAATGGAGCATTCCTGGCTTCTTCCGTCCTTCGCTTAGGATTCTTTTTGCGAGTGCAAGTGCGGATGAGTAGAATTTTACTCGTCCGCTGCCGTAACCTGATCAGCTCTGCGTGGAGGACCAGCAACTAATCGAAAAATTTGAATCTTCTAATGGTGCCAATCCATCAGCTCTCTTTAAACCTCAGAAAGTCTCCGCAACTTTTCATTGTGACTTCCTTTTCCCTCCACATAAGCTCCTTTCAGAAACGCTTCAAGTGCTTTTCGGATCTTCAATATTTTTTTCAGCCCGGCTTGTGAGATTCATCTGGGGACATTCTCAGATATTTCTTGGAAGTAACCAAAGTATGGATGAGTATTGCAACCTTTAAAGGCAGTTGGCACGATAAATCCCAGAAGACGAGTAGGATGATACGCCTGGCAGGATAGAATTCCGCGACCCTGGGCAGGCGCTGCATAGCGGTTTCCCCGAGGAAGGTGCCCTTATAAGGGCCCTATCAAGCCACAACTTTACGTCCCAAACGCCCGCCACGCCCGCCCGCCCACAAATGGACGACCGTTCCTGACGCTCGTATTCATTCATTTGCTAAGCAAATTATGAAGCGAAGGGATTGGTATGAAGCGGCCGTGATGCTGCATGCATACATGGGTACACATATCACACAGTCACTGAGAACGGAGGCTTTTTCTTCGCAGGATTTTGACCGTTTCACTCCGTTCTTTCGCCATTTCCCCACTATACAGCGCCCTACTAGCATTTTAGGCTAAGTAGGAAATCCATCGTGCCAACTGCCTTCAAGTCATTTTTTTCAACTAGTCTTTCATGGTGAGGCGAAGCATCCTCTTTAGGCAGAAAAAGGTTGGTATCAGCTTGAAGTCAGTGGAGGCGATGATGCTGGCATAAATAAATACTAATGTATACGGTAACCAGCGAAGAATCACAGGCGTTCCTGAAACAATCAGCTGGAATATTTTCGTTTCAGTTTACGCGGTTGCCACCTGTTACAGACGTGTCTCGTCAAGATTCCTTGGCCAAAGTGACAAGGGTGGGCCGCCGAAAGTTCGTCGATTGACAAAGGGACGAAAAGTCGTGGCTGAAATTAGCTAGATCTAGAACAATTGAATTTCCTCGCCCTTCGGCATCGAGGACGGCCTGAAACGTCAAGATACTTGCGCTTATTTACGAAATCTGGCCAGGAATCCAGTAGTGATAAGCGGGATGAAAAACGGAAGCTAGAGTTGGGTGGCTATGAAGAGGAAGGTGGGCGAAGAATGTGAACTATGAATATTCAACGTCTCTCAATCTTCACCTTCTTATGTCCCGTTTGGGGCTCCAATACAGCGTTCTAAGTTGATATGATTCACAAGCATGGGTACATCGTACGTTCGGGATCTCCTGCGGGGGGGGGGGGGAGGAGGGCCGGTCGTGCTCGCCTTCGAGAAAATTCCCCGATCGTTGAATGGTTTTCTCCAAGTTTTTCTTTGGGGGGGGGACCAGTGAAGATTAAAAAAAACCTGGAAAACTACTAAGAACTTGGAAAATTGGAAAATTCACAAAGGTGGTAGCTAGAATGGGAAAAGCTGTTAACCAGATTAGGAAATTTGAAGAAGCGGCATGTTTTGCAAGAATCTTCCCCAACCTTGGGATGCGCCCTGTCCACAAGTGTAATTCCCTCTTATACGATGGCTAGCTATATGAAAGTATAGAAGTGAGACTGTTTACCAGCGGGCAACGGAGTTCGCTGTTAAGCTTATTTGGTCCAAGATTTGTGTCTTCTAGGGCACGTCGTACGTTGTGGTTCCCCAGCGAGGTAGGTCGTATTTGGCCCCTAGGGTTAGGGTCGTAATTGCTTCTGAGAAAAATGATATCGTTTACTGGCTTTTTTGGTTTCCTTGTTGCAAGTGCGCTCGCTATGTGCTCTCCCCCACCGCCCACCCGCTTGGAAGAAAAGTAGGTAATTTTGGAGCAAAAGACTTCGGAAAAATGGTAGGAAGTTGATAAATTTAGGGAGACAGCGAGAAGGAAGGGAAGTGTAGGTAGGGGGATTTCGAGGAAGGGAGGTTGTATTTTGCTAGGTTTTTCCCCTACGGTAGATTTCTACAAAGTAGGAATTCTGTTGAGGATCTCAAGCAAGGAAGGCTTCTGCGGGGTCGCTAAAAGGGAGGGGGGAAGGGGAAAGTCGTAGCTGCCTTTGAGAAAAATGATTTCGATTGTTGACTTTTCTGTTTTTACTGCCGCAGGTGCTCTCGTTCCCACCCGCTCCGTGGCAATTTCTTGGGAAAAATGGGGGATCCTTAGGAAAGAAAAACTTCAGAGAAGTGATTGGAAGTTGATGAAATTAGAAAGACCGCATGTAGGGGTCATGGATGTGTGGAGGTCGTACTCGTCGGGATTTCGAGGAGGCGGGGGGGGTCGTCTTCTGCTAGTTTGTTCCCCAGGAAGTGTCCTGGTGTCCACAGTTTCATTCTCCATTTTTTACGTAGAAATGAAAGTCTACCCGTTGGCTAGTATTATTCTGGATCTTCTTTCACTCGCTTCCTGTGCAATTCGTATTCTCCTGTAATGTGGTTTATCAAAGCCTACAAAAGCAGTATCCAAGCTAATGGCAAGTTCATTGCTCGCGTTGTCTCTAGTCAAGTCAAGAGGGGCAGTGGTGTCGTCTGACGAGCTGTTCGCACAGCACTTGACCTACATGTGTAGTGTAATGTCATCAGCCGTGTATCCATGTGATTGGGCAGCTTTCGTGAGCCCTTTGGATAGAATCAAGCTTGCCCATGTCGCATAATTCGCCGCATAACCATTATGGAGCGTAATTCTTGCGATTAGCAGGGAGATTCCGTCGTATTGAGTAATTCCGTTGCAAACTAGAAGTTCATCTGAAAAGGGAAATCTCACGACCTTGTTTGAGTTACATTCAAAAATACCTACAAGTTCATAAAAATTACGGAGTAACAGTAGCATCTTGAGAACTTGAACATGTTTTCATCCCTGGAATGATTGCCTCCGTAAAGAGCAAGTATGGAAGTGTAGGCGTCGAGATGATCCGAAATTTTTTAGTCGTTATCTCCCCCGAAAGCGGCGTCTTGGGACCTATTCATGCTTTCAAAATATGGAGCTCAGCCTCTAGAATAGCTTGGATCATCTCAGGGTTCGCTAGGCATCGTCAGCACTTATCAGTAAAGCCTAGAGACGGGGACCATGGGAACCCCGCAGATAAGCCTTTAACCTCATGGATGAGCACTAGAAACAGAATGGGTGGACACTTCTGGGCTCTTAAAGGGGAAGATTACGTCATGCTTATCTGAGCTCGATTTGATAAGGTCTACGTAAAAAAACCCAGGCGAAATGTTAAGTTCATTCAAAATCCGGCACTTTGGGTTCTAGGGGTAATTCGACCTCCTGAACACGAATATCACATCCGCTCCTCCCGAAACTGCCTGGCGCCCGCGCCACAGGCGCCGGCGCCAAAGTACCCTAGATCACCAAATCCGCTGAAAACTTGTGCCCAGGGGTAGTTCGACCTCCTGAACACGAATATCACATCCGCTCGGCCTGAAACCGCTCGGCGCCCGCGCCACAGGCGCCGGCGCCAAAATGCCCTAAATCACTGGCGCCTGTGGCGCGGGCGCCAGGCACTTTCAGGCCAAGTGGATGTGATATTCGTGTTCAGGAGGTCGAATTACCCCTAGAACCCAAATTTCAGCCAAATCTGCCCCCGTAGAAAAAAGTCGATCAAGATCCGGCCTGTTTTCGCAAAACTGGGGTAGTAATAGTTGAATAGTGCCCAAAATCCTCAAAAGCTTAGCAAATTCTAAGGTACCATTCGAAGAATCTGGGAGCAGTATCACATAATGACTGAAGAATCATGAATAGTGAAAATTTCGAGAACTGGGAAAGTTGAGGGCCGTTCAGTTGCCTTTTTATTCCTAACCGTGTACCCGAAGTGACCCTTTCTGGAACCACACCAGATGCTCCAGATGAGAACAGGATTTGGCGCAGATTGGCTTGGAGAGAGAAGAATTTATCACTTATGCCACTTCCCATTGTAGTATTCATTGCTTTACAAGAGTCGACATGTTTCCTTACATGAGTCTGTAGGAACTTTGGCTGGTATCACTTCACAGCTTAAAAAGATTTCAAAAAGCAGGAGGGGAGGGGTCGTATTGGGTCGCTGGAAGGAGGGCTCGTGATTGCCGTTGGAAAAAAAGGTTTTCGGCTTTTGACGTTTTTCGAATTTATCCTACACCAAATCCCATGCCCCTTCCTTCTTCCAGCAGTGTTTTTTTTCGCCAGAGAGCTGGAGGAAGTTTTAATTGGGAACTCCAAGAATATTTAGGAAGTTGGCAAAACATAGGGGGACTGTAGCTGTGGTGGAATATAGGGAAGGCAGGTAGTACCAGAATGGGAATTCTCGAGGTGAGTGTTCGTAAAATTTTGTGGAAAACTTCCCCCAACGCTAGAATTGACCATAATATGCCCTGTGCTTCCTTATTATTATATTTGGAAGAACCTCGAATAGTTTGATTCATAAATTAAAGGCGAAGCTCGCGATCATTCGCCATCACAGATAGTGGACTAGGAATTTGCATAAGGACGACAAGGTTCTGAGTAACTCGATAGCGAAGGAAAAAGCAGAAAAAACATGCCAACTGCCCTAAATAGGTCCTCATTACAGCACCAGTTTGAACGTGCCCAGTTACTTTCATTTTCAACACTGAGCCCTTATCCGCACAGCTGGTTCCCCGATAAGAACTCTACGACCGTACAAGTGACGATTTTCATGCTTTTTCGTCCTGCAGCTTCGTTTTTCACTGAAAGGCCGCCTTTAGTGCGGAGGGAGAGTCACTGGAAAGAAGGAGGCGTCACTGAACTTATATTCCGCTATAGCGCCCCTCCCTTAAATTTTTTGTCGCGAAACCGCTACAAGGTTGTTCCTCGCGGGCCACACTACCCTCCCGACGCCATATTTTCAACTTCTATACCTGATCGCGGACCGTACCTTTGAGTGATTGTACAACAAAGAATTAATGACATCATCTGTCCAAATCATTACAGGTACTGGTGCGAAAGGTTTCATCCGAGGTTGCTACTCGTCTGTCTTTCTTTCTGGATTCAATCGGACAGGATCAGCTGCCGCACTAGCAGCCCACACCTTTTGTCATACGTTCAACCTCACTCAACTTTTGAGCAGAGGTCAACCTCAGGAAAGCAGCATGAGGTTTGTTTACTTTCTAAAAGATGAAATTCGCTTTTTGACTGGAAGGCCAAAAAGGTCATACTCCTTTCACTTGAGATGGAGTCGGAGCAGTGCTGAACAATCATTGTTTCTCTAAGGACAGACCATGAAATAACACAATGGTCCTACCCACAATTTCTGGTGGGGAACCAATCCACAGAAATTTCATTACTCACCGGTTCCAGAGTAAATTAGCTAGGTACATCCAGTCAATACTCTTCAGGTGGAGATTATTCAGCAGAACCAACAATTTTGCCACCAGCTCATTTTCGCTGCTCGTAAAACTTTTCCCAAGTTGCACAGCAGGCCAGGAAGATTATAGGCTATTGAGCGTGTGCTCTCAAAGTGTTCGGTGGCATGGCGTGTTCACATTTCGTGGTTGTCAGGGTTATCCATTTCCCAAACGAGGCTTACGTGGGTTTTGACCCAGGGAAGTGTTACTAGGCAATTTCACAAAAGCATTTGAACAATGTGCGAGAAGGAACCTTATCAGAGGGAATTAGGAATCAGCCGCGCAATATTATTGATTATCATATTTAATACCATAAGCCTAGTTCCACGATACGTAGCCTGCAACGTCTTCAAACGGTCAGGTCCCGCGATTCAAACCAATGCGACCAGCTCGATAGCGGCAAGGTATGCTCTTTATCCCTGAGGGGTAGGCGTGCGCATCGAACATGGCACATAACGGGTTTACTCGTGGAATATTTCAGATTAGGACAACCGCCTTCGCGTTCTTTGTTGGACAGAGACGTGACCACATTTGGGTCAAAATGAAAATATCTCTCCAAAAGCATAGCCACCACGACGTTTAGTTGAAGTACGCAGCCACGCCTACCTCATCTCAGGGATTTCAAGTGTATGTCTGGGCAAACCATGCAGAACCATACTCGAGGAATCCACAATGGGCGACCCCTCGCTCCACTTTTTCTTGCTCCAGCTTTCTAGTAACAACGAAAAATTTGTCGACCGGGAAGGAGGTGGAATTTCCCATTCCTTTCTGGATACCCTTCCCAGTGACCCTAAAGACCGCAGATAATTCCGCCAATTCAAACCTTGACCGGCTTTCTTAGTCTATAAAAACTTTTGGAATAACGACAGAGACGTTTGTCACAGCGTACTCATCTGGAAATTACTGAGAAAGAACTATTCTTACGCCCCAACAGAATGAATGTGTGTACAGAAACAGAGCTTTTAGCGACGCACGGCTGGAGATGAACCGAGACCAGATCTAGCGGCGGGTGCCTGTTTTCGATTCTTATCCCACGAAATGTCACGATTCCTGTAGTGACGCAACCAGTATTGCGACTGTTATGGTTTTACTACTAGTGTCAATCCCTTGAGTTTCGCTTCTGATGGGCATAGAAGGATACCCAGCAGTTTGAGATCACCTCCTGTTCCCGTCTAGCTTCACACCAAGATCTTAAAAGAGTAAAGCTCTTGGTTTTGGTCAATCTTCAGATGGGATGAGCTGTTAGAAAGGCATTTTGGCATCCCGACTGCTGCTGGGCCTACACCGTATACTGCGAAGGCCGTTAGACCATTTTCAGATCAGTGGTGTTGCCATCCTAGACTGGTCTTGTACCTACTTGTCTGCCCTAGAGGAATGGACGACGTGGTTGGCCAAGGCGAGGGCCCCTCCCCGCTAGTCCACTCCCGGCCGGTGTCGCATTGCTTACAGAAAATCATCCCCGGACGAAAAATTGCGTGACTGCACTAGCCTTGGTGTATTTTTTTCCACTTTTTTTCGCTTTTTTCATTAAGGATCGTGGCGGCTTCATATCAATAAGGGGCTGTGTGAAAAAGTTGTTTTAGCTTTAGGGAACGGCCCATGTTTGAAATGGATGTGGCATGGGCAGACCATACTCAAGGCAACCTAAGCTCTCCCCACAATGGGCAGGCTTGCGACGAAATTGACGGTGCTGAGGACGAAAATTTTAAAAACGCATCCAGAGCAGCCCGGAATGCTGAATACGAGTGAAAGACAGCAACGGGTTCGCGAAAGGCACCTGTAGTGACTAAGAAGTGAACCAAATGGGCAGCGTTTGCTTCGAATCCCGGCAAAGATCCGACTGGCCCTCTCTTGAGACTGTCAAGGGATAGTCCCTTGTTCTATATGAAACACCTCCAGAAAAGATCTTTTGTTGTACGTGCCATTCTTTTCAACTGGTACACTTGAAACCCCTGAGATGTGGTAGCCATGGTTGCTGACTTCAACTGAACTTGGTGCTAGTTGTGCTTCTGATGAGATATTTTGATTTTGACACAATTCTGCCCAACGCAAAACAATGTGACAGTCGTCGATGTTGTCTTAAACTGAAATATGTCACGAGTAACCCATTCTGTGCCATGTTCAAATGCCACGCCCACTCCGTCTCAGGGATAAGGAGTGTAGATGGTAGGCTTTGACAGAGCTTCTTCACGAATAGATTCCGAAGAAAAAGCTATCGCACCGCTCAGGACATTTGCATACAGGAAGAAGTTCCAACCGAGATCAACTCTAGAGTGTCAGCATGATCTGAAGTTCACTATCCTGATCCTGAGGCTCACTTCACGATCCGATCGCGAACAGCAGAAGCCGTTGTTCAACTGAGATGATCGTTATCATGTCGTCCATGATTAATTTGTAACATTGGTAGCTATGAATGATCGGCTGCTGGCTGTCGAGTTGTGTGAGGCCTGTGATAGTGAGTGTGTGATGTCAGTTCGCAGTTGTCTCAATCAATCAGTTTTCGGCACACGTCTCTCATTAGCGAAATGTCCGAGACGGCAATGAAACCGCAAAACGTCACAAAATCATTTCAGAGGGTTCAAAACTTTTCACATTTTTTTGACAAGCCGACAAAAAGTACAATGATTTCAGTGTCTGCTCATGTCGTGGTTCGTTGTGTAACGGCGCCCTTCCATCGTCTCCAGGACGGATATACTGGATATCGGGCATTCTGCTACCGCTGATGATCAAAGCTTCTTTGTAGCCCGAACTTCTCCCATTCATCAATGGTCTACTGCCTTTCACTCATTACAATAACCTACCTTTGATTTCTGTCATCTATGTATACGGTGAAAGATTGTATGTTCCTTAATAAGATCCCAACTTTGAGATGATAATTTCCCGAATTTAAAATGAGAATTCTTGAAATTTCAATTATTATTTTCGAAATTCTTGTCTTTCTTCTCATAGCAACCTTCTCTCTGAAGGAGTTTGACAAAATGTGCCTCAGTTTCTGTGAGTAGAGCTCTAGTCCCTGCAGTCATGACCCCTGCAAACGGTAGGGCGTGTGCCGCGACGCGTGCTGGAGCGCATCCAGGGCGCCCTTCTGCTTCCAGTGATGCTATCCTAAGTCCGCTACAACCAACCCATCCCCGTCACACGCCCTATCCTTTGCAAGTATCATGACTGTACCTTCCGTGCCACTGTTTCCAAATCTGCCAATTTCTGCGATTCCACTGAGAACCGGTAGGGAATCGAAGAAGGAAAAAGCAAAGCAAGCAAGCAAAGGGAATCTCGCTGCTGAAAATTTAGATGCTGTGTTACGGTACGTATTGTAAGTACAGTATTTGAGATGCTGAGAATGTTCTTGCAATGACTCTTATTGGTTTTTTCATTGTTGATGTTAATGGCGGCTATTCAACAATGTACTTTAAAAAAAATCATATTTTCCCGATTTGTACTTTTAGCTGCAAATCGTTCTATTGTATGAAGCATTAAGTTGTACGTCAGTTTATCGGTACACTCTGCATCTACACTCATATCCCGCAAGGTGGGGAAGACGTGGCTGCAAACTTCAGTTAACATGTTCCGGACCGTGTGACACACATGGTGTGTCACACATTTGTCTCGATGCGGTGTTTTATTTGATTGATTTGGCTTTTCTTTCTCATTCTAATTTTGTTAAAGCACGGTTTCGTTCATAATTTCGTTCATGTTGGGTTTCATGCCTAATGAGCGAATTGAAAAAAGATAGAAAATGGTACTGATCAGAACTGATGAAATGACTTGGAGGTGCGCGTACTGCGACGGGGTCTTAATGTGTTAATCAGCGCGGAGTATTCCGTTTCCCAGGGAACTTTCCATTCAAGACAACTGTCGTCCTGCTTCAAGAAATGCATGACTACGTCTCGAAACTCGTGTCGAAACCGCAAGGTTTTTTGAAGAACGCAGCCACGCCCCTTCCACCTCTATAGAAGTGAGAGGCTTGCCTGGTCGCAACTGCGGCTTGCCTGGTCGCAACTGCGGCTTGTGACGTGCATGACTCTGCTCAACCCACTGATTTCTATACCTGTGCGACTTCGTTGGGATCCAGTCCCGTTAGATGAGTGTTACTAGGGCTCTGAGCACGACGTATCTTGGAGACACTTCACTGCGAGAGGAGAGCTCTTGCTAGTGCTCTGCTTGCCTGCTATAACCCTTCGGAATAGCGATCTTCTTCCTCCTAATGGCTCAACATTACAGATCCAAACACGACCAGAGTCACCGCGCACTGCATGCTCCCGCTCCCTCTCAACTCTACTAGCCCCGGGAACAGCACTACCTACTTTTTACGCTCACAATTAAGAATAAGTGCGCAATTGCCACACTCATAGAGCATGTATATAGTCTTAATTCCTGGGAACGGTAGGGCGTGTCACGCGGCGCATCCAGGGCGGCCTTTTTTTCCTCCAATAGTGCCATCCTGAGGCGGAGGTGGCGTAGTGGAAAATGGTACGCTTACCACTCGCGCGATGCTTGGTTCAAACCCCGGGTCGAGAATCTGCATTATTCAACTTGATAATTGCAGGGAAATAACATAGCAAATAGCGGAAAATTTATGCTCATTGAGGACCGATCATAGTTCATCTCTATACGCTGGCATTCAGGGCTTTCTGGGAATCCAGAAAGTTTGCGCAAGTATTGCTCCTCTTCTCTCCAATAGTCCATTTCACAAGCAATCATGAGCGTTCTGTCAGATCCTTCCAAAAAAGCTTGTGAGATGTTCGGCCACCCCGCCTTTCACACTTCATTTCCAATCACTTACAGTCCTCATCATTACGGACTGTCGGGGCGGCACAGCCGCGCTGCAATGTGACGCGACAGCGGCTGCGGCTCGGTGAATCAGCTGATTTCCATGGAAATTCGGCTGCAAATTCCCACTTTTTCAGCTCTTCAAGCTTCTAAAGTGGAAGGTGAGTTATTCTGAACAATTTTGAATTGTACTGGCTCTGATTTCCTTTATTTTTATGTCGATTATTATGCTCTTTTCCTTGTATTTTGCCTTATTTCAGGCATTTATTCAAATGGCTTACATTCTTTCAGATTCATTCAGAGTCAGTACAATTCTAAATTGGTCAGAATAACTCACCTTCCACTTTAGAAGCTTGAAGAGCTGAAAAAGTGGGAATTTGCAGCCGAATTCCATCGAAATCAGCTGATTCACCGTCACCGAGCCGCAGCCGCTGTCGCCACCCCGACAGTACGTAATGATCAGGACTGTATGCAAAAGCTTGCATACTTTCGCGCTTAATCTGTACTGACCTCGATAAAGCCTATGCTCAGCTACAGTAACTGTCAAGCACAGTTGTTCTCCTGGAATCGATGGTCCTTGACGTGTTGCTGGTCGACGATCCTGGATTAAACTTTTCCAGTGACGTGTCACCAATGGTACTGCTGCTCACCTCTTCAATAGCCCTTTCCTTCCTCTTGTCCACGTGCAATTCTGCTTCTACAGTTGCAGCTACTGCTTCTTGTACAACAGCAGTACTGCTTCTTCTACAACTGCAAAAGATTTTTCTTCGACAACGGTAACCGGTGCTGCTTCTGCAACCTCTCGAGCACCGCCCCCATGTTGTCGTGGTTGTTTTCGAGAAAGTGGTGGTCGTTGTTGCCGTTGAGCAAGTGCTTGTTGGGAGAGATGCTTTGTAAGGTTGCAAATGGTGAGAAAAATGTATCAGACAAGTTATATTTGGTACTTACGTTGTGAGCAGTAGAATGCTACATTCAAGTAACTGCTGTATTAAGGCTCTATAGATTAGCTGCACTTCTGGTTGGCGTGGTGGCGGAACCCTTGCTAGATCCACGGACGCACTGATCATTCTGCCCACTTTTCCTCCTCCACTTGCTGGCAAGACTCAAACATGTATTCAAATATTTCTATGCACAAAAGACGCCCGCCAATTCACTACATAGAGGTCACTGTTACTCCGGACGTTATGTCTTTCGTTAAGAGCCGGATGCCTATCAAGCCGGATCCTGCCGTGCTTATCCACAAGCCACATAAGGATCGGACACAATCTTGTGATGCAATTGGATAGTACATGCATGAAATGAAAGGGGTCGGGATTGACTCCCAAAAAAAATGTAATATGTGGGGTTACGATTATCCCCAGATTGATTCTTCACAAGGTGTGAGCACGATTTGATCGGTGAAAACAGTCTCACTCATGTACAAAACAATTTATTGTCAACTAACGCAACATCAACGAGGAAATTGCAATGAGTATTAGATAACAAGAGGATGACGGAGGAGGGGAGCGTAGGGGTCGGCGAGAGGACCGCCGCCGATCGTGTCTGCAGATGAGTCTGAAAACAGAAACCTCACAAGACTCCTCCCTGCTCTCTCCCGCCAGGCCCGCCAGATCGCAGTGGTCAAGAAGAGTTCGGAGTCTTCCTGCTCTCTTCCATTGGTGGCCCGCTACTTTTGAACCTTTCTGGGCTGCAATGCTCTCCTTTTCATTAGCGGCCCACCTCCTTTGACCCACAAGTACACCATCAATACTTGCCGTCAGATAGCTCCACAGGCAGCTTTCCTATTTCTCCAGAACGCTCCACTTTACGGTAGAGCACTTTTCTGGCAGTCACCAATACGTCTAACATTAGCTCTCCTGGGGGAGGCTCTTGCCGCGTTCCAGTCACCGATTTGAGGAATATCTATTATTCACTGATCCATTGCTTGAACCTCAATAACACCCAAACTCCCGGAGGACTGTGAAAATGTCAGATGCATCGTAAGTACATCAGCCACAGAAAGTCTGGACACTTCTCCCGATCTCCAACCAGTGAATCAAGTCAGCGTGAAACTTCATTATAAAGCACTGAGTTTGTTTGTGGTGGTGACCGGTACGTGTCTAAATGCAGCCCACCATCGAGCGTAATCATCTAGCACTCTTATCATCTACGTCATCTTTTTTCTGTGCTTCACCGTCCATATTGCAGCCATTGTTGAACCTGCCATAGCGGTACCCGTGGTCGCCAACCAAAACCATAGAAATTCAATTTCAAGTTCACCTGTCCACGTTCCTTCCGATTTGTTGTGTGAAGAGACATCGGATGCGTACTGCGTTTCCTTATTGATAATATTTCGCATATAGAGTCAATGACATTGAATAAAACGCGCATTTACTATGAACCACTATGACGCGTAGCTTGCTTTGCGTCCAATAATTTCTAAACGACATGTGAATGGACAATCACTCGCCCATTCTTCAACCTTCTTCTTTTCGGAATGTCTAAATCACACGTCGGGTTCGTGTTCGCAATAACCTCCCAACCCCTCGCTGCGTACGCTGGTCTCAAGTAGATGTAGCTACAAGAAGACACAACGAGATCACGCTAACAGGAATACATGTCAGGTAAGCCAATACTACAGGATAGAGAAAGGCGGTGGATGAGTGCTGCTGCCGATCGACCCGTCACATCTTCCGAACCCCCCCCCCGCTTGGCTCATCCTTTCGCGCTCTGCCCATCGAACGTCGCCGACAGTCCTGGTCATCTCGAAATATATTACGGTAGAATACGTGGCACGGTATAAGTGAAGCGACATGCTACAGTAACACAAAATGGAATGGTGCAAGGAATTCTAGCCTGGAAGGGTAACCTGCCCGCCTTTACACAAGAAATACGAGCGTGTACACATCTGTTTCCTGACACAATGATACGAAATTTTGCACTGCGTATATCTACAACCATGCTTAGTGCTCAAAAAGCGCGATGAAGGGCTATGTATCACCCTTCATTGTATTTCAACTGCACCTCATAGCTTTGAACTTGCTATCATCCTCATCAAGATCCAGTGCACACGAGGTATAACCGACCGGATAACTTTCTTTCGTGTCTCTCTAGATATGATCTACCAGAATAAACGAGGAACTCGAATCGTGCGCCACTTCGCAGCATTATCATGAGGTGAACACAGTGATAAATGAGAAGGCTGTTCTGGTAATCCACATGGACCGCAATTTCTTTAAAGCAGTATGGATTGGTCAGTCTAACCTGCTCAAACAAACTTATTCGAAAGAACACAAAAACTGAATAAAAAGAGCTGCTGAGAATGCAAAAAAATCTACTTGAGATGAAAATCACTACAGACATAGAGATTATTAAACTTCAGAAAAAGTCATGCAAAATTGATCAAAGGAGGAGCAGATGCGTGAGGTTCGATATATCGATACTGAATGATGTTTGGTGTGGCTCTTGGACCAATGTTATTTGTCCGATGAACCACCTTTGCTCCGTTGCTCTGAGCCAATCCATACCATTTCATCATCATCGTCGCCTCAACATCTAGACCTCTAAGAATTCAACATGATCGCTCGTGACCTACCAAGTATCAACCACTTTCCACTCATACTTCTTGAATCAATTTGGAAGAGGCGAAGCATTCCAACCCTTTCCATTTCACTACTTCTAAACTTAATTCTTAACACGACCTCTATTTGAATTTCTAATGCAGTTTGATTCAATAAACAGCCTCCAGAAGAACCCGATTTTCAATTTTGTTTGGCTCATAAGTAATGACATTTTTTCTTACTTGAAATTTCGCCCTAGAGTTGAAAAATTTGCCACCGTGCTTCATGCTGTTTGCACTGTAAGATAGAATTCTCAGTTTCTTCTGGCATCTGTTTCCATTATTTTTCAAGCGCTCAAAATCAGGACGATCAGGTCAAAAATGGGCATTTTCATCAGCCTCATATAAGAATAAGCGAGTTATTACGCTCATGGCCGAAAAAGTTTGCCTCTTAAAATGCGCATAATGGTTCAAGCAGTTCAAAGATTTAAATTTTGACCTCACAGAGAAGCGTCGGACATTATGCCCCATTGAGTCCAACTGAGTGCGCTGGATCACCTTAGTCCCAGAGATTCATGCCGAAGAATGAGTAAATGGTAGGTTCGCAGAAGGCTTCCATATTGCCATACAGCATCACCTTCATTTGATGGGAGAGGTATGAAAATTGGTGGATGGGTCCTGCAGGCAGTCAATCCCCAAGATGGCGCTCCATGACATTTACAAGGTCCGAACTCCCATCTCAGAATCGCGTAAACCAGTTTCAAGCTGTCCTGTTAAGCAGTGTGGCTTGTTGAGCCCAGATGAAGTGCAAAATGTTGTTGTCAGAACTCTCATCTGTGTCGTCCCAGCACTCCATTCCAAAGAAATAAAAATCGTAAATTTTCCAGTAGCTTCACCACCTTCTAGAACAGAAACTTATCTAACAAACAGATTGAACATGTTGGGAACAACTCTCACTTTTCAAGCAGTTAGTGCTAGAAAAAAATCGATTCGTGGATCGGCTGCCTGGGCGACAGCCGATCTATGGATCAAATCCTAGGTCGAGTGCCGCCTGGGCCTCCTGGGCCTTCTACTTTCCGGGGACGGTAAATTGCTACCAGATTTGCGTGGGAATATAAGAACACTGACTCGTACATCGGCTGCCCCCCCCCCTCTCCACCAGGCATTGTATAGGACACATCGCCTTCAATAAGTCACCACGATTCCGAATGGAAATAGAATGCGGGACGTATCTGATCAACGGTGAAGACTTTATCCCTAATGTCATCTTGAACCTAATACAGGAATCAGGAATCTGGCTGCACTCCAAGCCATGCCCCGTCACATTCCCACAATTTTTTGCAGGGATCACGACTGTGAATCTCACTGTCCTCTCGCAAAATTCTTTCCTTATCAGTGGGCCGGCCTACAGTTGAAGCAAGGAAGAGAGTTAGGATGAATTATCCGGAAATGCAGCTTGGGAACAAATCTCTACTTCCTCATCAATACGACCTTACACTGTTAGCCTTTTGAGGTGCTCGCCCCGCCTTTGCAAAGAAAGGACTGCAGGGAGCTAGCCTATCAGGTGGCATATTCGCGACGAACTCACGCACTTTTCCTGAACTCATATCTTTTATCTACCGTAGCCATCAGCTACACACCTAACCATAGCCAAACACGCTACTGTCTACGCCCTCCCACTTCTGGTTGTTCTCTACCGCTGAGTGTGTGTTCTGCTACGAGACCTTGGTAACGAGGCAAGCGCTGCATGCTAAAGATAGCGGGGCGGAGTTTGGAAGCAGCACTACCCTCGAGCCCCGTTCCCGTGCTCTTTTGACTGGAGCAAGTGACCCGCTGCTGGTCCGCGGACTAAGCAGGAGAAAATACAAGTGCCCAAATGCCGACTGGAGGAAGTAAAAGCATGGGGGTTATAACATATGAGTGAGGATTAATCCCTCTCCTTCAATCATGATCCCCGCCCTCCGATGCTTTGTTCCGCTACCAAAGTGAATTAAGGAGTATCAATTCTATTCAGCACTTGGTATTAAGGGCAGAATTCGTGGCCAGCAGCAGAAAGTGTGGATAGCGCGATTAGCAACAGAAGTGTATGTGCTAGCTTGCCCGTGAAGAAAAAAGGAGAAGGAATCGTCAAAAATGCTCCAAATAAGGCCCTGCTTGTGCCGAGCGAGAGCCTGAATGGATGTGGATACTGAGGCCAGAGAAAGCACACAGTACACTACATTCAAACGAGTAAGGCAGCAGACAGGACAACATGGGCGGAGTCCCGGGTTGATGGGGGTCACTTGAGCAGCCTTGTTCTTCACAGCCGCTGCCTTACCAGTTTCTGAAATAGAACTTGCTGTGGGCTGTTCGCCAAGCTCTGACGTCGACAGTGGATGTGCGATATGAAACAGTTGTGTTATTTAAAGCTTATCGAGTCACTCTTAGATTGG